>PYHX02000066.1:0-21904 GCA_004302925.2 Cochliomyia hominivorax | reverse complement strand
CAACACTATTCAGTGCAGTTTAGAGTTTACACTCCACTCAATGAAGTATCCCAATTCAACCACTTTGAAGTCCCAATACTATTTAGTCAAGACTTCAAACTCTACTCATTCTAAAGTCTTAATTCTAGCCAGTCTTAGCTCTGGCCAGTAGTCGATTAACGGTCTCAACTCCGTTAAAGTCCTTACCATAATTGGTACACAGTCTAAAGTCCTTACCATAATTGGTAGTGAGTTCCCTCTCTATTTAGTCTACAGTCCTAATATTGTTTGTCTGTCATTCTAAAGTCCGCACTTTAGTTCCAAATCTTGACTTAATTTAAATTCAGATTAGGTTTATATAGAAAGACAAACGGAATGAATTACTTTTTTACCATATATTTTATATAAGGAAGGAGAACAATAAAATTTGCATAAACGTTTTAATTTATGTCAAGTGAAATGAAAGATTTTTATTAAAACATTAAAATTTTTGTAAAATTTATTTTTAATTAAATAAATAAATTATCTCAATATATCTTAAGAATCCGTTTAATATGTCCTTAATATGAGAAATATTGTTAAAAATTAAATTCTTACCTTAAGTCTACACACACACATTTTCATATGTATTTCTGATATGAATGTAAAAGACAAAACCTTAAATTGGGCTTCTATGCAATATTAAACTTTAAGTATGTTTGGTTAGATATATATATCAACACATAGAGAATATGAATATACATATGTATTAAGGACAATATAAAAATGTATAAGTGTATATGATTCTATGTAAATATAATTTTTAGATAACTAACTTTCATCTTGTGTTTTGTAGCGATTTGTAAATCTCTGTGATGGCAGAAACTAAGATGAAGTGCAAAAAAAAAAAAAAAAAGATACAAAAATACTGGAGATATGCCAATAATATGTGCTGAGATTTAATTGTTCGGAAATTATGTTAAAAGAATACAAAAAGAAAGAGAAAACTAAATTTCTTTTATATACATTAAATGTTAATAATTTACTATTTTAGAACTACATATGCCAACATTAAATACAGTGTGAAAGAAAATTTTATCTCATATCTGATGTAGGGTTTCTCTTTTCCCGTGTGTTTTTCATTCCCCGAAATTTTAGAAAAAAATTTTGTATTCCCGGGAATTTTATAAAATTAATATTTTTAAAAATGCCTAAATATTGGTAAAAATTTAAAATCCCATATTCGGGTCTTGCCGAATCTTTAAAAATTAAATTTTATTAAAAAAATAGTAACCTTCATTTTCAGCTGCTTTTCGGAATTGTTTTCTAATACGGGAGCTATAATGTTCTCAAAATTAAAAACTTAATATTTACGCCAAGTGCAAGTTTAATTTAGCAGAATTCCATTGAAATGCTAATATTTAAAAGTTTTATCAGTTTAAATTATTTACTTAACCCCCTATTTCGGGACGGAGCCTAGTATTGGACGTAGTCCAAATATGGATTCTTATACGTTAAACTAAATAACATATGCTAAAGACAGTAAGAAAAATAGTTGTACCAAATTTAATATAACTATTATATACTAAAGACTTTTATATGCTCAAAGCTTATTCCGGATAAGGTCCTTGCATTGAAGCTTGTTCAAAAAATTCCAGACATTATCGTTATATACTTGTATTGAATTAAATGTGTGTATACTGATATTTTATAAATCCGTTTTAGATTAGTTTTGGTATGATGAGGTAATACGGTTGAGTTTTGTCTCAAATATCAGTAGTTTGCCATTGAGGCGATATAGCAGGTTTGAAATATTAAACTGCTTAGAACAATCAATCTGGTATAATTTTATTGAATTTTTTATAATTTCATCTGAAGTTACAGATCTTCTTCATTTAAATCTGAGTGACTTTAATAAAATATACTGTGTTCATTTCATATTGTCCCATGAGTCCCACATAAGGTACCTTAAGAAAAATAATGAATTCCTCTACTTTTTAAAATAATAGAAAAATTCATTAGATTAGTTTTATGAAGATTTTTGGAAAAAGTTTTTGATAAATCTACAGAATATAATATCATAATGGAAACCTTAAAACATAAGTTCTGGTTCTGGTCAACCAATCAAATCTACATGTAATACCAATAACGCTAGTATAATTCATGGTATTTTGTGAGGTCGAAAATGGGATTACAGGTCTTTTATAACAGGCGTCTTAATTGATAGAAAATGTGCGAAATCAATGAGAAATGTTTCACAAATTAGACACACTGCCATAATTGAAAACACATATGGATGAGTGTTGCAAGATCGGTCAAACATTTCTGGGAAAGAGGGGATGGAAGGATTGTACTCATATGGCTTAAAAATACATAGAGTTTCCTTTGACTATTATTTTTTTTTTTCTATAAAATTCTCTTAAAGAGTGTTGGAAGTCAACGAGTAAAACCCACAGATTTCCGCATGATCAGATATTATTCGAATAACTTGTATTATGGTAATGGTCGACCATATGTTGCAATATCGGTAAAAAAAGTTTTGAAAGACTTCAGCAGTCTGGAGTCCTACATCTTAGTAGCGTCAAGTCCCAACTAAAGCAAGTCTGAAGTGATAACTCTGGTTAGATTACAACATTAACTTCAGTTATTTAACCATACTCTGGTTAGATTAAAGCATCATCTTCAATAATTCTAGAGTACCCAATTCTGGTCAGTCTAGGTTCTCTATTCTGGTTAGTCTGGAGATAGTCTGAAATCACAACCCTTTTCATTCTATGCATTCTATAATCCGAAATCTTGTCAGTCTAGATTACCAACACTAAAATCAATTAAAATACGATTCTGATATGACATATAACCAAAACCTTGCTTGTTCCGTATAACTCCCAAACCTGGTATTAGAAATGGGATTATAACTGGAACTTTGTTGCAGAATTTATCTGTTACTAGAAAGATGGAATAATGGCCTTCAATGACCAATATTTTAAATTAGTGTTAAAATTATTTTTATTCAAATAAATACACTCCTTAAGCAAAATATCGTTTTGTTATTAATCTAATTTCATAACCAAGTATCAAAATGATCAAATATGGATCGATGATCAAGTAAAAATGTTTAATATTGATACGGTAGCAAAACTAGTTGGTTGAATCAAGGAATATTTTGGTGTTGTCATTCTGGCCATATATCTTTTTACATAATCCAAAAAATCAGTGAAATACACCGACTACTCAGTGACCTCTACGACTTTAATACTATATTTTCTTATAAGCTTTCAAGGTTTACGTTTTCACCATCCAAATAAAATAATCTTTTCCCATTCCATTACTTTTACAATACAGTGTTTTATTTTAATACTTAGAAAATGTGCATTGATTTGATTTCCTTTAAATTTCTTTAACCTTGTGGTTTTAAATCTAGTTTTTTTTTTGCACTTCTCGTTCCATATGATTTTTTTTCTCCTTCTTTTGCTACTAGTATTTTTATTTAATTTGTTTTCTATCCAAGTTCTACGTAGTTATCGTAGTTTTTCTGGCATCTACAACAACTAATTAATCTTTTGCATGAGTTTGAAGATTATTTTACTTATAATTTTTTCTCTTATGCTATAAAACTCGTATGTTGCATTGAAAATGCGCGAAAATTACGTGATCTACTGGGTTCAGTTAAATTTGTGTTCAGTTCAGTGCAGCGTATGTTAAAAAAAATGAAAAAAAAAACATTCAGAGTCAACAGCAGCAGCAACAACAATAGAAATTTTGAACTAAAAATGTGCAAGTTTTGCAATTTTCATCTCTTGTTTCTATTAGTTTTTTGCAACTTTTCCATTTATTTTTTTCTCAAGTTTTGCAACAACAAAAGTTGTATTTATGTTTTGTACTCTCAGCTCTAGTAAACATTTAATCAGATATTTGTTATTTGCGTTGGAGAGTACAAAATGATAAGCAGCTGGGTGTTGGAGGGTTTAGATAATGTTATTTTTATGCTTCATCATGTGTATGTGATGTTGCGTTTACATTTGCCACTCAAAATATATAGAACGCAAAGACGTGCATTTTAAAGTACTAAGAAACATGCATATATGTATGCATATGAGTACATATCCATATATATTTGAGTACCCTTCCCTGGAAAATATATTGTGTTTAATGTTCAGTTTGTTCATTATTATTATTTGAGGCGAGAAAACTTATTATATTGGAAATATATATATTCTGTCTAAAAAGCTCGATCAGTTAGTAAACATTTTTGAAAATTTCTTAATGGTTATTGAATAGTTAAGTATGAAGCAAAGTTGACGAAATTTCCGGAATTCAAAATAATTATTCTGTCATAATCCCATTTAGTCTTTGAGAGTTTGTTCTTGATTTCTTTTATCTAATCTTTAAAATCCTGTCAATAATAATTCATATGATTTTTATATTCATATGACGTCAAAGTTTCAAAAATAACTCTTTATTGTCAAAAACTCTTATTTATATTTATTCACTTTGCTCTATTAAATAGTGACAGTAAATGCTATTTCAACTTATTTAAGAAAATATTAATTTAGTAATTTTCCAAAACACACAAGATACGGCCTATAGGATGTGGGAGATTAAATTTCTTATCATCTAGTTTTCAAATAACTTTAGTCGGATCCTGCAAACTGTTTTGATGGAATGTTATCAAAAATAATATTCTTTATTATTCAAAACAAATGTTAGTGGAATAAGATATAGACTAAAGGTTTTATGAGCCTAAAATTACAATAATATATTTTCCAAATAGACATATTGCTATTTAAAAAACATATTATTGTAAGTGGAGAATAATCGCCGCATATCTGGACGAATGTTATGGACGTTTTTGGTTGGTTCTTCTCATTAAATGATTAGCATACATAATGAGTATAAACTATTAACAATTTCAAAGGAATTGTCTCAACGCTTAGAACGAAGGCATAACTATTTGTAGTCAATTACGGTGAAACTCCGTTGTTCTTTGTTTCCAAAAAAGAAATGTTGGAGAAAGTTTTCTTCGCTAAAATATCATGGCTGCCGGTTATTATGTTACAACAGAATCACCTTACATAATAATCTTTAAAAAACATTTTAAACGCCCGTCTTTAGAACCGTGAGAAAGTCCATCATCAAGTATAACAAATACAGACCGAAAATATAAATTCATCAACAGCTTCACAATCATTTAGAATTTTCAAAAATGTTTTTTTTTTGCTATATCTTCCAAGTGATAACGAAACGCAAATTTTAGAACATATCAAGCTTTTGCGAAAAACAAAACCTTTTAAAATTCTATCTTTGCGATTTGAGAAATAAAATCGAAAATTGGAATGTGATAAAGAAGCAAGTCAAGAAAGTTTCCCTCAAATTCCATGTTTTTCGGCTGCTTTTCAGAAGAATATAAACACGATATAGATAACTTATGAGAAACATATAACTCAAAAAGAGTCTTCCTACTTCGGCGTTTTTTGTAAATTAAAATTTGAAGGATTATAACTTTTGACTTCAGAAAGATATATTTAATTCTCTCATTACAAAATTGTGTCATTAGTTCTTAATAAAGTAAAATGTGTTTGAAAAATGAATAAATCTGGAAGAATTTTCAATCCTTTAAATTACTCTTCAAACCCTGAGGAGCGAGTTTAATTGTGTACCCATATTTAACCAATTTAGTTTGGAAGGATTTTGTAATATAAAAAGAACAAAGTAAATCCGTGGTTTGATAAAATATATTTTTTCAGACAGTGAATTTACTCTTTTTATAGAAATATAGAGTGTGTTTTTAATTCAGCGCTGCCATAGAAAATATTTCTTAGAGCAAATAATGGCTAACAACTTTGAGATTGTGTGATATACATAAATACCCGCTAAGTAACCATTGCAGTGCTAAACGTTAAGACAATGCTTAAATGTAGCAGCAATTTAGATTCTTGAAAAAAATTGCTTTCCTAAGTTCACATTGAAAACATTTAATGCAATTAAAGATCTCTTCTCCAGGAAACTTCCTTAACATATTTAAACCCCCACAATACACTTTTCACACAATCCTCGTTTTTTCACTAGCACAATTGTAAGCATAATCGTATCTTATTTATTTATGCATACATGTTGCAAGTGTACAGTTCTGGTGCCATGGTGATAGTGTCTGTCTGCCTGTTGTTATATATATGTGTATTGTCTTTGAGCTTGAGTGTGAGTGCGTGTGTGTCCCCGCTTGATATGAGAAATGTTTCGGTTGTTGGTTTAGAAAATATTTGATGTTTTATGGTTGTTATTTTTATTTCACTGTTGTTGCGTTTCGTATGGTAGATTTATTATGGTTTGACACATTCCATGTATTTTCTAAATCAAAATCACTGTATAAAATAACTACTTTGTTCTTATGTAAATAAAAAATGGGAATTTTAAATAGTTTTAGAAAAAAATGTAGTGATTTCTAGGGAATTTTAGTATAAGGAAATTGTTGTGCTTTTTAGTCACCTAAGCGTATGAGTGTTTTTTATATTACTCATACGTCTGCGTTAAGAGGTATTACTGTTTAACATCTGTATATGGTTTCATTAAAAATATTTTGGGGCTAAATAGGTAGTCGTATTTTCCATTAGAACTAGACTTTTGCCTGAAGTAGAATATTTTTATTATAAAATTTTAATAAAATTGATCCCCAAACAATGATACTTAAATAAGATATAATAAAATAAAACAATATAAAATAATATAAAATCGAATCAAGTAAATTCACTCTTACAAAAATAAATACCATTTTAATATTAAACATAAGATAAATTATTCACGAATTTGCTATAAATTGTTCTTTATTATTCAGAATTTTATAAAATTTACTAAATTTTGTAATAAAGAGTGAGAAAAATGATTCGTATGTAAAGAATTTCATTATGTAACATTAAAACCAAGTATTATTCGGTTTATTTATTGATCCAGTTAACTTTGTAGAACATGACTGTAACGTCGAACTGTAGTGTTGAACAAATGAAATATTCTTAATGTAATAAAACCAGTGACTAAAAAGTATTGGGAACTAGAAATATCGAATATTTTCAAAAAAACACAATCTCGTTCTAAAAAATGGTAAAAGGTCTGCAGCTAAATTTTTTCCAAATTTAATTAGCATTTTCTGGAGAACTTACCCGTTGATAAAAAGCCTAGTTTAGGTAGGAGGACCTCATGAATTTTCTACTTCAAAAGAGCTTACAACATATCCGGTAGGGAATGTGATACAAAAACTTCAAGCTAATGGAGGTTTAAAGACACACAAAGCTTAAGAAGTTCCGCACAGAAACGCTGCTAAAAATTCAGAAGCCAAAAACAGAGCATGGAAATTGAAGTTAAGTTTTCGAAAAAGAAAATATTTTTGATAAATAATAGATAATGAAACGTTTGTTTCGACAATTTTTCGCAACTTCCTGGTTAAACATTTTTTGTTGTTGATGCTCTAGGAAATACTAAAGAAAAGTTTTGGACCCATAAGTTGTAAAATTTTCCCAAGAAAGTTTTTGTTATAACATGAAATATGCGGTAAAAGAAGCAAAATATTTGTTACAACGGGCTCTATAAATACTGAAAAATGTTTAAAATTCCATCGCTATTGATTAAAATTCTAAGAATATTTTTTGTAATTTCTAGTAATAATTTCAATCAAGTTGTTCTTTTTTATGAACGTAAATGCATGTTCAGAAATTTTTTTATCACAGTCCATAGTTTTAATTCTGGTTCTACATATTAATTTATCATAATATATCTTTCCTTATCAACAATTATAATTCAAAAATAATTTCTTTTTGAAGCATCATTACCTACATACAAAATCGACTTACAATGCACCAACTCATATGAGGTAAAATTTTTTGATTTCAAATGTATTCCAATGGCTATACCGAAACTTTAACATTTCTAGGGGGGAATATGTTTTTGCTCCGATTTTGCTATATATACAGACTTTGTGCAAGCTGATAAATTATAAAATTTGTCCCTGATGTAATATCTTCTACTCATGCCAATATTTGCATAATTAGTTGGTAGAAAGTATTCAGGATTTGACACAGTCTTGTTCGTAAGTTCTTTTTCCTCTTTGAAAATTTTTGTTTCCCTCAATGTAATATAAAATATTCGTAATATTTTAATAGGTATTTTTCATTTATATAATTTACAAGTACACTTGATGTTGTAAGTGTTTTCTATTTAAAGTTGTAAGCCGAAATTTTTATATCTATGTACTGTAAGCATGTTTTCTGTATATATGTAAGTATGTATAATAGTGCGTCTTCAAACAAAATTTCTTGTAAATAATAATTAGAATTTGTTTTAGGCAGAATAAAAAAAAATTATTTACCTCTTGGTTAGTTTTTTCTACAAGTAACACTCACAAACATATACACTCATATACCACAAGGGAATTTATTAAACCTGTGAGATATAAACTTAGGTATATACATATGATCCTTAAGATTCTTGGATTTTATATATGTATACCATGTCATACACTTGCTTTTGTTGTTGATGATATTTTCACCTTAAACAAGCAACATAAATATGATAAAGTTGTAATAGTATTAGTAGCTCTTACTAATATTAGTAAATATTAATAGCAATAGTTGTAGTAGTTGTTACGTAGTCATTGCCAGTTGTATTAACTAGATGAGAAACTGAGAAGGAAGGAAAAGAGATTTTGTATAGTGTTTATTTTAGAAAATGAAATTTTATATTTGCTCATAAAATAAATTGTTAGAGGTAAGTGCTCCTACTACTCTTGTTCTTGCTGTTGCTTCTATTGCTGCTGCTTCTATTGCTGCTGCTTCTATTGCTGCTGCTATTTTAATAAATGTTATATTTCTTTCATTCATTCTTTCTTCGTTTCTATTCTAAGACCAAAACAAATATTATGTCCTTCTCAATATATCCATACAAAAAAGCACTCGACTTATATTAAAATCCACAATTACAACAACAACTACAAATATTTTAACTAAATATAATTTTAACTATATCCTTTGATGTTGTTGCTGTTGTATAGTGTGTCGAAATCGATATTTTTGTAAAAAATTCTGTAACTTTTTAACCGTTAGAAATATTCTAACAAAATTTTACATTGTCGGAGCTGAGTGATTTCTGGGTAGCTATAGATAAACACATGCCCCTCTATGGTCAGGCGCGTAGTCAGTGACTCTATTAATTTGACCACCTCGGATAAGTCGTTTTTTCTCTTGTATTACATCTTATATTATTCGTATTTGTACATAATTAATATGTATTTTATTTTTTCAAAATATCAGAAAAAATCGAAATTAGAAGTTATCCAGAACTTATTGATATCAAATAACGTTACATTTACTACCAAATACATGATTTGTTATCTATAGCGGATGCATATAGGGAATCTTGCACATATTTTTATAAAATTAGGAATCTATAGAAAGTCCACTATATTAAAAAAAAAACTAAAAATAAAAATAAATTATTTTGTGTACAAAATTCCTTTTCTCTGAATTCACAAATGAATTTTTAGCTAATTTTTAAAAAAAATCAATATAACCGAGGTGGTCGAATTATAAGGGCTTGTACTCCTCTAAAACAATTTAAAAACACCTCGTATCTGACAATATGAAGTTTCATCAATATCTCAGCGTGTTCAAAAATTGATTTTGACACACTGTGTGTTGTTGGCTTGTGTTCATAAGTTCATATATTTTAGCATAAAACCTTTGGATATGTTTTTAGTTTATGTATGATTTTATGAAATTTATTTAATGTTTATTAACTTAAAGTGTAAAATTTCATAAAATTATAGTTTTTGTTTATCACAAATTATAGTCACCTTTTTATGCTGTTTAATAACAAGGATATTTTATATTTAACAGTAAATTTAAGATGTTTATTTCTTAGTAATATGAAGGCAATTAAGATTTTCAATAGAAATTTTATAAGAGTATTTAATGAAATTTGAAAATTTTGGATAACATTAATGAAGGTGCATTAGGTCAAGGAATTATGTAAAGTGGAACTTTGAATTTGGTTACAACCAGAAAGTAAATTTTACAGTTAATGAATATTAGATTTTACTTGTTTTTACTTTGGAAATATCAGCCAATTTACCTAATACTTCAGCCACCTATGAAGGTGTAAGAGTAACAAACATTACAAAGAAATTTCGGTGTATTTGATCATTATGTGGCAAAGTGTACTTGGTCCCAATACCTGTTGAATATTTCAATAATCGCAGAAGTAAAAATTGCCTTTAATAAATAAATATTATAAATTTTTATTTCTTATAAATAAAGTCATGTTTTTAATGAAAATAACTCAATATTACTGCACGTAGAATAAAGTAAAGTCAACGATGAACAATCTTCGTAGCTACAAAATGTTAACTTGACATTGTCTTATATTATATGTAGTGTTTTCCTCCTCGAAATTTAATTTTATAAACTAATATCGAAGATTTCTAATATGTAGAATATTATTTCACTCCAAAACATTAAAACGTTTAATTTCAACTCAAATTTTAGTCAATGTGAAATCAATGATGAAAAATGTGCAAGGCAAATTTGATGTCCAATCAAGATAAGATCCAATTTTTTTCTGATCATGGATGCCCAAGTAGATAAATTTATCGTATACTTAAACGTACCGAAATTGTATTGTGGAATTCGTTTAAGAAAAGACAGAAATATGGTGTTCAAACCCAACAAAGGGAAATACAAAATCAATAAAAAGACTGATTAATCTTGTAAAACTAGAAGCAACCCGTAACAAACTGAATTCCACACAAATCAAGAATAAACTTAATTTTCCTGTGACTTCCGAACACGTTGTTCATATCTCAGAAGAGATGAAAGCTTGAAATAGATGAAGTTAAAGCAAAAGCCAATGCTAAAAAAATAATATAAAGAAAGTCATATAAAGTTTGCACGAAAATACATGAAATATCTTTGCTCGAATATGTACTCTATCGCCTTTTAAAATCTATAACACTTTCGGACACCTTTTTTGTGCTCCTCAATTTTATTTTAACAAAAACCTAATACTTCACCAAACTTAGCTTATCCTAGTGACAATTTTTGAAAGGTGATCACAATTTTTTTATTTATACGAATGGAAAATAATTTAAGGAATTACATCCCAATTTATATTTTTCATATAAATAATTGAAAAATAATCTCTAATTTTTTATTTAATCGAAAAATTATCTCAATTTTTTATCTTTTCATTCCAAGGAATACGATCCAAATTTAGATATATCAAAGAAAAAATTGGAGGCTTATTTAAAAAGAGCTTATTTATATTATTCATATAAAAAATCGATTTTTTGAAAAATGATATAAAATTTTCGTTACTTTTTCCATGGGAGGCTTATTTATAGCCAAGTCACGCAAAACCAGTCATGTCAAAAATTCGTGGACACATTATGAAATCCTATGAATGGAAGAAATACTTTTTAAGTATTCATTGATGTAAACTTCGGTATTTATATAGCCGTTGCAATTGTATTGCGATGATCATACTAAAACATTTTTGAGAATTTTTGACTGCTATAATTTTCTCTCAAGCATCCGTAACACAAAAATTTTGACCAGGTAGTTGCAAAATACCTGCAAAAACATACGTTTCGTCATACATTATGCAGCAAGAATACTTTTTTAACAAGATTTTACGTCAATTTCCGTGTTCTTCATTTAGACACTAAATAGCTAGCAACGTTAATGTGAGGAACTGTTAGAGCCTTGTGCATTTTAGCTTTAAATTTTCGATGAAAAATGTATGTTAAGAATTTTTCTATTTCAATGTCTAACTGCCAATTCTAAAAATAAACTCAAATCTTATAAGACTTTTATATATCTATTAACATTTTATGCGAGCAAAATCATAAAATTCTTGTTGGACCGGCCCATAATCACCGATTTAGAGTTGAGTATTATTTACTTATTATTTACAGTGTAGAGTATAATTTAGTTAAATAATTCTTCCACCACTTGCTGTGGCAGTGGCTATAAAAACTATGTGCATTTATAGAAATAAGTACCAGTCCGTATCAATTTGTTAAAACTTTTTCTTGCTTCTAATGGTTTATTTTTCAAGTTTTATTTGAATAAAATAAAATCTTGAGTGAAATTTTAAACTTTTGCTACTAATCATTGTTGGTTTTAATTTAGTTGTTAGATTATTGGTTACTTGTATTCTTTTCCCTTATAAATATTTACTTAATAAACTTTGTCCAGTCGTAAGAACATTTTTATGAAAATTTTATTAATGGACAATGTTGTAAAGATAAACTTTTATTTAAAGTGGTGACAAAGTTTTCATCAAATACATTTTATAAATTTTAGTCAGTTGGTTACTGAAGAAAAGGAAATATATTTTACAAAAACATTTTTGGGCTAGAAAATTGTTAGACCATTAAATGGTTTGAAACTCCTCAAAACTTAATTAAATTGTTTATTATCTTGTAAAAAAATAAATAACTCCTACTTCTTAATAATTAAATCCTTTGCTTTTAAAATAATAATATTTGTTTTCTTCTCTTTATCCACCCTTTATTGTAATTTCACCCTATCGTTCGTTATTTTAATTGAAAGATTTCCTCTGTTCTCTTTAAAACATATATATATATATGTAGGTAAGTTTATATGCATCGTGAAATTGTTAAACTAATAAAATAATAAAAAGCCATTGAATTACATTTTTATGTCCAGCCCCTTTCTTGTAAAACTCTAAAGTATGCTGATATATATGTGTGTGTGAGTGTAAGAGTGTATGTTGATGTTACTATTAAAGTTTAGAGTTTGATGGTTAGAAAATGTTTTCCTTTTAGTTAAACGTGTTTCATCAAACAGCGCTAATTTATGCCATTTTAATGACACACTTTCTAACCCATCTCACTGACGCCTTCAAAATGAAAAAAAGACGAAAAATAAATAAAAAAGTACCTTCATTTATTCACGTGTATCTGTTGCCTGGTTATTGTTTTAATATTAACACAAAAACAACCAGTGTGGGTTAAGGCGACACCTGATGATGCTAGAATTATTTATTTTGTGTTCTAAATTTTGCAAGGGTTTGTAAAAGTTTCTCATTCAAAAGTTATTTATGGAACAAGAGTTGATTCGTTTGTCTATAGTTTAAGGACCGGTTTTCAACTATTATTTTTTCTAGAATTCCGTAGAATTTAGTTTTCGATATTGCACTGAAAATTTTCTTATCGACTAGAATTAGAATTTCTATTTAACAGAAAAGAGAGTCAATTAGTCTCTGTCAAGAGAAAAAAGTTTTATAAGCGTAGCAAATATTTTTTAATTATAAATTGGTTTACTAGTGGACACTTGGAATTGGTTTATGTTTCTAAATGAATTCTCTGTCGGGATTTTTAATGGAAAATTTTCACTTATTTTGTATTAAAAAAATCTAGATCATTTATAATTTGTACTTACTTTATATGTGATGTGTTATTGGAAATTATTTGATTTAATTTGGGTCTCATTTCATAATTCCTAAGCAGGACATTATTCCGAGTCATCTTGATCTCCACCATTCACCTGAAGTGTAAATATGTGAAGACCTAATTAATGATCAGTATTATGAACCTACATATTTTTTTGAGATATTATTTCCATTTAAGGTGTGAGATCGAACATTTTTTAATAAACCTTTTTTCATTAAAACTTTTAAGCATTGTATCATTCGATATCTTTTATGACCAGGTGACCTTTATAAAAATATGTCAGTTATTATGCCAAAGATTAAAAAAATGAATATATTGTTAATCTAATTAAAATTAGTGACCAGAAAAAGGGCGTAATAAAATTATTGAATACTTCAACGAAACCTAACTTGGTTCTACGAAAAGTTAGCCAAGCTTTAAAAGGTCTACCGTCCAATAATATTAAATAGTACCGGAAGAACTTTTCAGTTGTTAGAAAACCTGGTTCGTTTAAAGCCAAAAAAATTTGGCTTTAAAAGAAGCAGGTTTCCGGTAGGAAAGCAGCCCGGTTAGCTCAGTGTTCGAAATATTTATTACAAAAAGTTAAAATTAAAGCAGATTAAGATACAAAAATATTCTTTTGTAAATTGTTATAATAATTTCAATCAAATGAATAAAAAATAATAATAAAAGGAGAGAGATCGAAAAATTCTTATTTAGTTTTTTTCTTTTGAATTTTTACCTCAAAAACTTATTGCATAAATCTAAAAAGGATTAAAGCACGAATCGCTTAATGCTTTTGAAAGTCATGGCTTAAAAATATAGTTTTTGTTTTACTTTTTAAACCAGAAAATATTCAAGTTTTATATTCCTTTACGAATTTAGTGTTAAATGTTAATTTTTCTGCTCAGGTCTTTGAAGTCATTCTAATGTATTTATATGGCAGCCAGAGTAGCGCTTCTTGCGCTTAACGGTCGTGTTGTGTTATTTTTCTATTCATTTTTATTCAGGTACTTAATTTAATTAAAAACCTGGGGATATTGCTAATGTAACTAACTGGCAAAGAAATTCCTTTTTTCCCAACTCATTCCTGTAGCCCTTTTCAGTTCTTCTAATGTTGATGTTGCATAAATTGTTGGAAGTATGACGATTGTTGTTTCTGTTGTCATTTTTTAATTGCTGTAGTTAGTTGTTGCTGTTATTGCTGCTGTTGCTGCCGCCATCACCCATCATCGTAATCATACTGTGTTGTGTTTTTACTGTTATATAATTTTCCTTTATTCATATTATGAATATTTTGTTACTACTGACTTCTTTTTTAATTTTTATTTTTTTACTTTTTTTGTTGTGTTAACTTTCATTTTGTTAGATGTTTATGGTTGATGATTTTATAAAGTGGTAAAGAAATTGTTTGTTTTATTTTGGTTTTTTGTTCGACAATATTTTAATGTTTGGAGTTTAGGGTGTGGTGAAATAAAAGATAACATGAAAAACAGCAACAACACAAACATAAACACAGCCAAGAACAGTGATTCGTTTCCATAGAAAGGTCGGCCAAAATTGGATATTAATTCAAGAGTTTTGAAAAGTTGCACATATCTTTATATTGGAATAATTAAGAAAAGTCCAAGTTCAAGGCTTCAGGCTTCTCTCGTGTATCCTGAAGATAAAATTTTAAATATTGACCAAAATTATGATCGAAAAAGTCTGAAATTTGTAATAATGACTTTTATATTGTTACAAATTTTTAATATATATTTCCATAATATTGGAAGAAGGATAATGGTACCTGTTATATATCATCTTTATGTGGGATTTGAGCCTGGTCGCACACGATCGGGTAGACCCTACTAAGGGTTAAGACTGATGGCAGTTAAAACTTATATTGAAACGACCGTTGTATTTGACAGAATAGGACGAAGAGAGATGACAAGAATATTCTAGAATCGACAAAAACTGACGAGTAACGATTAGATCTCAATAGACGGTCAATTCCGTATATAGTTGAGTTTGAGCACTGGTCCAGGGCAGTCGTAGTCTAAAGTTGAAAGAGTTAAGTTGTTAAGTTGTTAAGTTGTAAAGTTGTAGAAAGTCAAGTGATAAATTTAAGTTGTGAAAGTGTCTTATAAAGTGAATAAGTTTATTTGATTATTTAATTAAAACTATAAATACCCTAGACTTAAGCCTAATATATATAATATATAATATATAATAAACTAAAATCTATTAAAGAATTGTGTTTTAATCAAAGTCATCAAACTTTGTAATAAAACTATCCCACATTTATGAAATAATTACACAATAATTAATGTATTTTTTTCGTTACATTTGTAGTGCAGGGTGTATACTTAATAAAACAATTATGTATATATACATTTATAACTAATACGCCAAGGTATAATAACAACATATTATTTTAGTTAATAGTTATCGAAATCTGATTAAATTACCTCACAATCGGTAGATATATTATTAAAAAATTTAAATATACCTTTTATTCCCTTTTTTTCATGTGAAGAATTGGTATTTTGTGAAACTTATATTTTAACACTAATTTCACAAAGCTCCCAATTTCTGTAAATTTGTAGGAAAATATAATATTTATAAAAAAATCGTTTTTCTCAAATTTAACTAAAAACTAGTATTTATTTTTGCTGATTTTCTACACTGATCAAAAAAGTAATGTAAATATAATAAATATCAGCCTTATTAATCATCTAACGTCTAATTATTCATCATATCGGAAATGTTCATTAATTTTTTCGTAAGTTATTCAAATTCGTATTCACAAAAATAAGTTCTTTATAATGATGAATTTTATTCTATCTTATTACAATAGTTAAGTTAAATTTGCGAAACTTTATTTGGATTGGGGAATAAATTATGTTAAATTGTTTGTAATAAATTATTACACAAACTAATGAGTATCAAGGGAAAATAATGATTATAGAATACCTTAAGAACTGCAACAACGAGAATTTTCAAATGCAGTTTTACTAAAAAATGTAAGTCGGGTAGGATCAGGGAAGAAGTAGCCGCCATACAAAGCAAATATTGATTATCGGATATCTGTAGATCTGCTTCAGCGTGAATTTTGTTCCTATAATATTTTTCAATATACGTCGATTTGTGATTTGTGAAATATCTTTTGAGATCTAGGACTGGAGAAATTTTTGTGCAGCAAAACGCACCGAAAAAAACCAAGTTTTAGATAAAAATTAAATGGTGTAAATAAAGTAATACACAATTAAAAATAGTGCAATGTCAAAGGACGGTGCCGATCGACTTGTATTTCTGATGAAGAGTTAGTTACAAATTTTTTGATCAGCTGATATTCCTTTAATTTCAATAATATTAAATACGTTCTATAAAATATTTTCGTCCTGTATGTTTAGCTATATACATTTTACATTTTCTTTTTTATATTTTATTTAATATATAAAAAATATATACAAAATTATTTGACGAAGAAATAGTAAAAAAAAAAAAACACAAAATTTATTCAAATTAAAAAAATCGTTTTTCTCGAACTACTCAAAGAATTGGACGTTGTTTTCATTTAATTATGAATCTACATGTCATCAATTCTTTATTTTGTGAAATTTGTGTGGAAACATTGGAAAGTTTTAAGGTCTTAAAAAATAGTCTCTCAAAATATAAAAAAACTGACAGCTGTTCTCTTTTAATTATTAATCTGCAAGCATATATAATTTATTAAGTAGAAAAATTAATTTGATTTGATTAGAAAATTTAACAAAATATTACATTTATTTAAATCGTTTTCTCAAATTAAGCGAAAAACTAGCAGCTGTTCTCTTCTGATTATAAATGGAGAAGAATATTTTATTAAATATAATTAAATTATAAAATAAAAATACACGTGTGCCGTTCAGTTTTTTGACCTAATGAATATATATAAAAATTATATTTGAATAAATTTTGAAGCTAAAATTTTCAAATATAATATGATTTTAGCACCCCCTTGAGAAGCCTATCATAATTGAAATAAGACCTAAATTTTATATTAATCTTATTAACTATCATTAACTAAATTACAATTCACTCGTAATACTTTAGTATTTTGTCCATGAAACGAATCACGGTGCATCGGCTCTGTTCACTGTTCGTAATGAAAATTAATGAATTCTCTAAAAACTTACACAAAAAAAGGACAACAAAGAAATAAAACATCAAAGTGTTTAATTATTCTTTCATTTCATTCTATAACTACATGTGTGTGTAAGGATGGGTGTACGTATAAGTAATATTTATATAAAATTAATTAATATCAATCATACGTTGTATATAACATAATAAATATGTTACAAAAAATTCATAATAAAAATATTTTTTTAAATTTTTGCTTTAATAAATAATTAATTCTATTTGAAACTTTAGTTCTGCTTAAATTAATTTGTATATATAATTAAAGTTATAAATAATTTACAAAATAATTTTTATGTTTAGATTTTATTAAGGACTCTATTATATGGTTTCACTTCATGAGTGATATCAAAATAATTTTTCATACTGCACTATAATTTGACAATGTTTTTCAATTGGGGGTTGGTCTTGTTTTATTTAAGGAGAGAGATGGAAAAATTCTTAACACACGTGTTTCATCTTAACTTTTAACCCAAGTATTATTATTTTTTATCTAGTGACCTTTGTTTATATATCAATTAAATTTATTGCTAATCTGATTAAAATGAGTGGCCAGAAAAAGTGCGTTCTAAAATTATTCAATATTTTCAACATGTTTATATTAATATTATTAAACAGTAGGGAGAACTTGTGAGTATTCAGGTAGAGGACTGGTCAATATCGTGTTCCCAAAGTCAAAAGGGCTCCCAACACAACTGGTAAAAAGCAAACCGATTTACGTATTACGCAGTACTCGGACTAGACTCAAAATATTCCTTACTGGAACACTGCTATACATGTAGTGGCCAAAAATGGAGGGTGTAAATTAAATTCCAGTTTTTTAAAAAATCTTGCTGCAAAATAGTTAGCAAAACGTATGTGGTAACAGTTTTTTGTTGTTGATGCTGGAGGTAAACAAATTTTCAAATATTTCTTGGTGTTGCAACCAATACGCAGTTGTTGTGAAAGAAGCAACGGGCTCGATAAATACCAAAAGGTTGCTTCCACTCATAAGACTTCATAATGTGTCCATTAATTTTTTTGCTGACTTAACATCCAGTCTCTATGATAAACAAACGCTTGAGTGCCATAAGAACAATAATTTGGAATTTGTACCATGAGAGGCAAATCTTTCAAACTGACGGGATCAAGAACCAGCGGAGAAATGTTTGGGCTCTTGTTAAAGGAGAATTGAAGAGAGAAGGTGTCTAAAAGTGTGGTAGATTTTAAACGGATATTAACTACCTGTTCGAGTAAAGTTTCAGAAAGCACTATAAAAACTTTAATGAAAAGTTTTCAAGAAAAGGTACAAAATTTCATCACCCCTTATCTGAAGAAGGTTTCAAACTTTACATAAAATAATAATAAGATTAAGTCATACGATAATAATTTATTGAGTCGTTACAAATATGGATTAGTTAAGACATTTAATTTCATATTTAGATCAATTTTTGTCGAGAATGAAATAATTTTATTTTTTATGTTCAATTATCTCCTTCCGGATTTGTCGAACATAATTGTGGACAATACTTAAGAATTTTCCTTCAAGATATATGGTAGGTGTCGAATCCTACACTGTTTTTTTTCAAATTACATCTACAAATTTTCGGAACTCTGGGATAAAAAGTCTATTTTTCTCGATCTTTATATTTTGTTGTTTTTTGTATCAGTGTATGTGGGCTCGATATCCACAGATCTATGTAAAAAAAATTTAAAGAATATCAAAACCGATTTTAGAGATTTCAGATACAATTAATTTATATTCGTGCAAAAGTGATGTGGAGTCTTTAAGATTTGGCATATATGAATTAAGCATTCTTACTTGTTCTTTGTTAAATTATTTAATTTTGTTTTTATAAAAAAATATATTTTAAACTTAAATTCTTAAAAGAAAATAAATTTTATATAATTAAATCTTTAACTTTTAATTTGTTTTATAGTTGGGTGTATTTAAAAAAAATCACATGAACTTTTTCAACCTGACTTTAAGCAATATATATTAGACCTGCTCAACACAGAAGTGGAATATTTCTTATTAAAACATAATCTTAAAAGACGTTTAAAAGACAAATTTTGGCATAATTGTACTCTGAAAAGGGTTTTATAGTATCAAACATGTTAGAATAATTATGTCAGTTAATTTAAAAATTATACTCTATTGGGCAGAACTCACCTTCACATCATGTACTTTGATTAAAGCTCCCATGCTTAGAAAACAACTGAAATATAAAATTGCTATTTCATTGAAAATAACGCCCTTACGGTAACTGCGGAGGACTTTTAAACGTGAAAAGGGTGTAACATAAGATCCTAACAAAGTAATTTGCACTTGGGGTCTTTGTCCTGCTACCTGTGTACTTGGGGTCTTTGTCCTCCTACAAGAAATAATCGGATGTAATGACAAGTTTTTGGGTATTTGAATGCAAGTTATCCTTAAGAATATTCAAACAAATACTCTTATCAATTACTTAATCAATAAATAATAGTTGCCTAACACCAAAGAGTGGCTTACAATTCCATACTCTAACACGAGCATCAACAGCTTTAGCAGTGGCTGCATGTATTGCAAAATTTTCCTTTCTTTCTCCGTGTCAAAATACGACTTGTATATGAAAAATTGTCATTATCCAAGAATATAACCTTATTCCGAAAGTATTTTCCTATTAATATGCTCTGACACTTACCCAGCAGAATTTGCTACTCGACGTAATTAATTTTGGACGCTGAAATGTTATATCCTTTTTTAATTATTTTTCTATTTACCCTTTTCCCAGATATCTGGTGTGAGATGCAAATTTCTTTACATACGCTTATATTTAGTTTTGCCTTCATAATGCTCCCAATTGTACTTAATAGTACCTATAGGAGGAAGGGTTCTCGTGATGTTTCTAATGTTGAAAGCATTTTCATAAGAGCTCTCAACACATCTGCAGGTTTCAAACATGCAAAACTTCACAAGTTCTAACAGGAACATAGAATTAAAAAAATATTTTTGCTACATAACAGAAGACTAAACATGTGTTCTGGCAGATTGTTCTGTTAAAATTTTATGTTACTTTTGAAGAAAATTTTAGGATCTATTAGCAGCCAAAATTTCCAAAAAAACTTTTCCATATATCAAGTTGTATGCAGCTGCCGGCTGGGCTCTAATAATACCGGCAATTTACATCAATGAATGTTTACTTTTTATAATGTGTTAAGCCATGTCTCGACTGACTTTGCATCCTGTCGCTATGAAAAACAAACACGTAATAGTTCAAAAACATACACGTAGTATTTGTACCAAGGAAAATCAAGTTCTTCAAACTGCTCGAAGCTAAGAAGAGAGAAATATCCACTGTTCCTATCACTATAAAAATGTAGATGAAAGAATTTCCGAAAAAGTTAAAAATTTCATCACAACTTTCACTTTCTAATGTTAATTGTAATAAAATTTCAATCAAATAAAAAAGTTAAAACTATAAATTTTGTGTTCGCGTTTAATTAATTTGTAGGTTTTTTAATATTTTTTTTTTGATCTTACTCCTTTTACAAGTGTGCACTTAATTAAATACAAATTTTTCCAGATTGAATTTGAATCCCTTTTAATATAAACTATTTAATCTCTTTTATGTTTTCAACCTTTGTTACATTTAAATTTAAATACATATGTTTTTTTTATTTAATTTCTTTAACTAAACTACATGGATTTTAATTTATTTTCACAAAAATATCATGAGGTTTAAATGTCAGGTAAAACCAAAAAAAAATATATATAAATGAAAATAAAAACCGAAGCCAATTAGTGGTTTTATTTAGAATAAAATAAAACTTTATAATAAGAAAATATATAATTGCATGAGTTTGTATATTTGTATATACTGAATTTGAATTGTAACCCAAATATTTACATAATAAGTTAAAAGAATGTCTTTTTAAACAGATAATTAAGTCAGATATTTAGCATACGTTTATTTCAAATTATGTACAGTAACGAACAAAACTATTGGCACTTCAAGTCTATTTTTTATTTCCAAAAATGCTTTGGTATTGTATGGACCAAATTTTTGCCAGTTTCCTTTCCGGCTTTCCCCATTCTTACTTTAACACCTTTTAAAGGTCAGATTTGAAATAGGTCACTTTTTACCTGTCTGTCCAGTTCTTTTAACAAATGTTGAATTGAATGGAGGTCTGGAGATTGTGGTGGGTTTGGTTGGTCATATGCAGAATATTTTGGATCGTTTTATTGTTGGAATATGAAATTTGTTTGCAAATTTAACTTTTCCGCACATTTTCTTTTAAAATATTTAAATAAACTGTTTTAAATATAATACTGTCTATGAAAAAAGCTCACCAATACCCGCAGATGACATAGAACCCAACAGCATT
>PYHX02000065.1:0-25912 GCA_004302925.2 Cochliomyia hominivorax | reverse complement strand
ATGACCTTAAACCTCCTTCAGGGAAAGAACACATTCTCCTTAGGCCAAAGTAATAATGTGTTACAAATTTCATCGAGGTATTTCAAAAATTGCGACCTGTTGACTGTTCACAACATTTACATGGACAGCCAACCGAACAGACAGACGGATGGACGGTGTGTGATTTATATATAGATATTTAAAAGGGTGCTATTATGGACCTATGAGAAGTGATACACCTTCAAAGTGATATTTTCAAGAGGGTTTGTAAATGGATCTGGCACTGGAATGTGGCAAGTTATTAGTATTATTTGTGTAAAATTACGTTAATATGACATTATATTAAGGATACTTTTATGACCTTTAAACCCTATTCCCGGAGAAACTTTATATGGGGATAGACCCGTCAACATAAATTTCAACAGGCATTATCCTTGGTTCAAAGTAATGACACTTTATCTCTAAAATAATGACCTGCATGTTGTTCACAAGACCGTCCATGTAGAGTATGTCAGCCTGACAGCAAGCCTGATGGACGGACAACGTTAACTCGACTCAGAAAATGATTTGAGTATACTTATACTACGGTATACTTAAAAACAAACTTCTCACAAACGTATAATACCCCAACCACTCACGGGGTGAACACACAAAGAAAAATATGTTTGCGGTAACCATAAACGAGAAGCAACATACTATTGTTATGAGATATTGTTATCGTAACTATAAATTTGGTTAATTCACATTGTGATTTTGCAATAAATAAAAATAATTATTGTTATCATCACTAAAATATTCTTATTAAAAAATATATTTGTATTGTAATAAAAGATTGTTTATTCGCATTAATAAAAAATAGTTATTGTTATCGTCACTAAAATTATTTTTATATCATAAAATATCAATAAATATTTTTTGCATTGTTAGTTTGCATTGATAACAATAGTTATTATTATCGCCACTAAAAATATTGTTATTGCCACTAATAATACTGGTTTGACCATTAAAATATTGTTATTCTAATAATAATATTGTTAGCTCACTATTTTGTAGTGAATAAAAATATTTTCGTAGGAAATATTTTAATATATTTTCAACTTTATTTATTGTAAAAAAAATATTTGTTATATTCAGTTGTCAGTAAACTTAAAATAATATTTTGTCCTAATAACAATATTACTTTTATACGGGCTGTTGCACAACAATGTATATTGTGATTAATCAAATAATTTTGCAACCACAATATTATTTTTATTTAATAAAAATAATTTTATTACAGCAACCAAATTTTTTATCAAACTAAAAATAAATTCAACAATAAACATGTTGGTGATAACAATAAATGTTTGCCGCGATATATATAGTGTTTGCATTTGAACATATTAGTGAAATGATGTTTCATCTAGTGTATGGTATAAAGAGTGATTACTTAGAAATTCACTTTGTATAAAAAAAACTTTCATTAGAAAATATGTAAATAAATAATAAAAACAAATTGTATTTATTTTTAGTTGTAAGTGTGTGTGTGTGTGTTTGTAATAATAATATTGTGTTTTATAATATTGTTGTTATTATTATACAATATATATATTTTATTATTGTTGTTAATTTTTTTTAATATTGCAGTTGACACCCAACAAATTTAACTTACTGTTTTTATTCTGCGAATTTATTTTTTATTATTTATTTTCCATTATTATTAAAATTTTTTTTCAAGTTTTATGGGAAATTTATGGTAAATTTATTTTATTATTTTAGTTTAGTTTTATATTTTTGCTATTTTAGCTTTGTTTGGTTTTAATTTTTTTGCATATTTAATCTCAATGTCGGTTATAAAATGCGTAAAATAAACCTTAAAATAATTTAATAGAAAGTTTTTTTACCCAAAAATAAAAAAGAATAATACAAACTATAACTCTTAATACAAACATTATTAAATAAATCATATGATTAGGAGCAAAAAGCCATTCAAGGTTTCGTTAATTTCTAGAAATTGTACCAAGTGCCAATTCATAAATTAACTCCCCCTCTACCAGCAGCCTAACAAATTACGAGAAAAGTTCCAATTAATATAATAATAAAATAACATATAAAATGTAGTGTATTCAAACCGGTTTTTTTTCATTTCAGAAAACCTACCGGTTTTGAATAATTTCTATTGTCGTTTTATTCGACATGCCGGTTTTTAAAGGAAGGCAATTTTTAACGCTTTCACTAAAATTTTAGCTTTATTTCTGTTCATATTCCGCGGTGAATGATAATTTATGAAATTTTTCATTTCGCGTAGAACACCAGCAAAGTACTGCATGTGTTGTTAGACCTCATATTCCGAGTCGATTTTGCTTTGTCCGCCTGTTTTTTAAACATAATCACATCCATTTTAATAAAAAATGAAAATAAAATTCAGAAATTTAAGAGGGCATTTATTCCTCATCCGTTTACGGCACTAAAAAGTCATTTTAATATAAAAAGAAATTATATGCATTTTGATGATGGCACTATTATTTCATCTCCATTCTATAAAAAAGTCATATCACGTTATAGATTTTGATTGATTAAACTTCAAATTTCAAATAAGTAATTAACCAGAAACCGGTTAACCGGATTTTGCCTTAAATTAACCGGATTTTTTTAAAAACAGAATTCTAAATCGAAAACGTTTTTTTTTTTTTTTTTTTTTTTTTTTTTTTTTTTGAAAAGTACAAAATACTTGAAAACCGGTTTCCTGAAATGGTTTTTAGAATACACTAATGAAAACTATATATTTTTATAGATCGCCTGTTTTACTAGAAAAGAGAGAACAGCATAAAAAATGCTTTAGTAATTACCCATTTTAAAGTTTCGAAGTAACGTGAAACTAGTGATAACACTGAAAGAAAATAAGCTTCAGTTTCATTTTTCAAATCTTCTTTAAAATAGATTTTAAATTTTGGGAGGATATTCAACTCTCAAAAAATATTTATAATACTTAATATTATGCTACAGATAAATATTATTTATTTGAATAATCCAGTCTAAAAAAATAAAGAATCATTTATATCCTGGAAATTATTTATATCATGGACATTCTTCAAAATTATTTTTTAATCTATATCATTTGCAGCTTTAAAGTCGATTAAAAAAACTTATAACATCGGAAATGAAAATAATATTTCTAATGTTTTTTCGATATTCTACGGTGCACACTGTTTCATATGAAAAATTAAATAGAAATAAATCAATGATTTCCAAACGTCTAGTTCTATTTCAACGAAATTTTACTCAGTAAACCCAAAGTCTAGGTGTAATTTATCCTTTAAGCTTGAACTTTATAAAACTTATGGGTCAGTTCTGCAGCAGGGTCTTAAAGTTGGACAACTCGGATCATAATTTCTTTAAATTTAAACCGATTTAACGATTTTTAAATATGGGTAAATTCTCTCTTACAATTTAAAAGATATTCAGCTTCAAAAATTTTTAATTTTTATTTTTCATCGACCTTGGCTAAGTTATGCTGTAGAAGGTCCAAAATTTTATTTTATATCAAATATTTAAATATATAAGGAACTAACGATATTTTTTTAAGAAAAACGTTTAAAATATGTTCATGGAATTAAAAATTCTAGCGCAGAAAATTCCAATTTTCACCGATTATTACCGAAGAGGTAGTTTACAATCTTTTTGAGTCATGAAATTTTGATTTTATCATTTTCATAATCTTTTGGAATACATTTTTACAGACTCTTGTTTAATGCAAAAAGGTTTCAAAAACTTATATTTTGCGAGAACCGAATTCGACCCACTTTTTTGATATCACTCCTTTTTTAAATTTTCAAATCGGAAAGCTGAAATTTAAAAAAAAAAAAAAAAGCCAACAACATTTTTGTGAAATATAAAATTTTGCACCCCGATATCTTTTGAAGAGATATCATTTTTGTTTTTTTTAGAGATTAATAACAATATGATGTAAATAGTTTCTAATTCAGGATCAAAAATCTATTTTTGTGTAAAATGTCATTAAGGAAGATGAACTAAGACTCGGCAATAATATTAACAAGATCTTTAAATTTAGAAAATGAAATCTCTTCTGCTTTCATGCATATGACCTCTCGGAATGGAATTTCTAGTCCATAAAGTCGAAAATTTGGCACAGATAAGTTTAATACTTAAACAATGCGTTAAATGACAATAGATCCATTATTTCTCATAACTCCCATAAAAGACCCACTTCAGAATATCACTTTAAATTGCATAAACCTCCTATATACTTTATTTTTCTTTGTATAAGATTAATATAAACAGAAATCGATGTTCGAAACTTTACGAGCATCGACATATAATTTCCCATTGTTTCTATAAAAAAATTAACAAAAATTAAGAACGTAAATTATACCGACTAAAACTATAACTTTTCCCGTTCTTCGCCATAAAAATGTGAACCGTTTCAGGTGTTCAAATGTTTCCAATTCTATTTAACAACTTTGGAAAAATATTTATAACGGACCTTCAATTCTTTGGCCAAGAGAATAAATATTATGGACAAATTTAATTGAGCTCAGTGAAAAGAAATAGTTGTTCTAAAATCAGACAGACGAACAGAGCTTATATACTCCGATTTTGATTTAGTCTAAAAATTTTTATAGTTTAAAAAGTCTCATAAAATTTTTATTAGTTAAGAAAAGTT
This sequence comes from Cochliomyia hominivorax, assembly GCA_004302925.2. Lineage (NCBI taxonomy): Eukaryota > Metazoa > Arthropoda > Insecta > Diptera > Calliphoridae > Cochliomyia > Cochliomyia hominivorax. The sequence continues at coordinate 21,270 of PYHX02000065.1, read as the reverse complement.
CCAAACTTTCGATGCTTATTTTATTTCTAGATTTGGACTAAAATTTCTGATTTTTCAAGAAATGAGTCAGAAAAGATTTGAAATGTTCCAGAGGTTTGTATTTTAATATTTATAATATTTTAATATAAAGTGAATCATTAACTTTGCCATGAAATTAACATTAACTATTCGTTAATTAAATCCCTCATTAAAAATCTTCTTCTCCCCCTCTAAATAAATCAAAATCTATTATCGTTTAAATCGAAATTTCTTAAGAAATGAAAAAGTTGTTAGTTGAAACTTCCAAAATATTATTATACAATTTATTAAATAATTAATTAAATATTATAAAATAGTAATTAAATAATAAACAAATTTCTTTTAACCGGAAAATTATCTTTAAAAACAACAAAAAAACTTAATGGGAAAAACTATAGTTGAATGAAAATAATTATAAAAAATTATATAACTAATATTTTGCATTTAAAGTAATTATAAGAATTCTGATCAGAATTATATAGAAAATATAATAAAAAAAATATAAAAATAATACTTAGAAACGATCATTTGTCATTATTAATAAATTTAATTCCCGCCATTAACTGACAGAATGTTTGATGGTTTTATTAAAAAAGAAAGAATTAAATTTAATATATTTACTTAATTGGTTCCAGTATTATATTGTTGAAAATCGGTACAATTTGAAAATGTTTAGTTTTATTCATGAAAGAAAGATCCACATGTCTACCTAAATATAAAAACATTTTAAAAGAGTTCAAAGAAAATAAGTCGGTAACTTATTCCCTACAAAACCGACTCTATCAAATTTTAGATAGATTTTGTATTGAGAGAAAATTTTGGTTAAATTCTCTATCATAAAATGTTTAGCAAATTTTCTCTTATGAGAAAGTTTCTAATTAATATTCTATTAAGAGGAATATTTAAATTTTCGGTTAAGAAAAAATTTTGGATAAATTTTATTTTAAGATTAAATTTTCCCTTAAATTTTCTTTTAAGAGAAAATTTTGGATAAATTTTACTTTAAGAGAAATTTTTTATATAAATTTTATTTTAAGAGCAAATTTTGGATAAATTTTCTTTTAGGAGAAAATTTTGGATACATTTTATTTTAAGAGAAAATTATGGATACATTTTATTTTAAAAGAAAATTTTGGATAAATTTTATTTTAAGAGACAATTTTGGATAAATTTTATTTTAAGAGACAATTTTGGATAAGTTTTATTTTAAGAGAAAATTTTGGATAAATTTTATTTTAAGAGAAAATTTTGGATAAATTTATTTTTAAGAGAAAATTTTGGATACATTTTCTTTTAAGAGAAAACTTTGGATAAATTTTCTTTATGAGAAAACTTTGGATAAATTTTCTTTTAAGAGAAAATTTCGGATAAAATTTACTTTAAGAAAAATTTCGGATAAATTTTCTTTTAAGAGAAGATTTTGGATATATTTTCTTTTAAGAGAAATTTTTTGATAAATTTTCTTTTAAGAGAAAATTTCGGATAAAATTTATTTTAAGAGAAAATTTTGGATATTTTTTTTTAAGAGATAATTTTGGATAAATTTTCTTTTAAAAGAAAATTTCGGGTAAATTTAATTTTAATAGGAAATTTTGGATAAATTTTATTTTAAAAGAAAATTTCGGATAAACTTTATTTTAAGAGAAAATTTAGGATAAACTTTCTATTTAGAGAAAATTTTTGATTTTTAATTTTATTTTTAATACAAGTTTATGTATTACAGTGTTACCTTTCAAAGTATACATAGAACTTTGTGTATTATTCCTTTGATCGAAAAGAAATCGGGTGATTAGATCCAGTTATATCTAAAAGTCCATTTAAAATTATTATTTATATTTACGAAAAAATTATTTTTTTAGGAGAAAAATTCGGATAAACTACAACATTGAAGAAAATTTCTAACAGATTTTATATGAAGAGAAAATTATAAAAAAAAAAAAAATTCTATGAAGAGAAAATTTTAAAAAAATTTTGTATAAAGAGAAAATTTCTCACAGATTTTTCTTTTTTCTAACAAATTTTTAATATCAAAAAAATATAAATTCTCGTATATAGATGAATCTTATTGTCTTATTCTTTTGGCCAATAATATTTAGGGATCCCTTTAAGATAATTTCTATTATTTCTAATTTAATTAATTTAATTTCTATTATTTTATAAAATTTATTTAAATTCCTCAAATTCTTTGAACTTTAAAGAAAATAATGTTATATTCACCTTGTTTGTCAGTAGAATGGTTTCTATGAAAAATATTTAATTAAAAGAAAAAATCATATAAATTTCAACATTAGAAGTGTTGGAAGTGTTGCTATAATTTTCATTAATAATACTTTTCCAACAAAAAAAGTATATATAAATATATAGAAGACATTCTGTAATTAGATATAGATTATATATGATTATGCTAATTTAAATGGCTGTTTATGCATTCAATAAATGTCGAGATTTTTATTTGAATAAAATAAAACAAATTTCAAGTGAAATAAATAAATTCCAACAGATTCGAAAATTAGTGAAAAATTTAATAATGAAATAAAAATAAAAAAATATTTAATTAGAAAATTTCCTTTAAAATCTGACATGAATAAAGAATTCGAATTGAAATATTAAATATTATAACAAAAAGCAATTAAAATAAAATTAAAATTATGATAAATTTCGAATATTTTCATATTAATCATACGCCTTCTTTGTCTCACCGAAGAAATTCTATTGTATTCTCAAACAACTGTCACTCTGTCTATCAACGTCATCGTCATCATCATCATCATCATCAACAACAACATCAATTCGAGTAACAAACAGCAACTTCCTTCCTTTCTTTTAAGAATTACAACAACAACAAAAACATTAAAAGCATTAAAAAACACCAACAAAAATAGAAGGAAAGAAGGAAAAACGAAAAACCTTACAGGTATATATAAAAAACAAAAACAAAAACAAATAAAATGTAGTTAGGCTAAAAGCTTGTAAAATGGAAAACAAATGTTACCACCACTACGCACATAGATACACTCCGGGAATTGTGTGAGTGTGTATGTGTGCTTCAATACCCCCATGGCAACTTTGATAACAACAAACAAGCGTAAACAAACAGAGCGAAAATTACAAAAAAAAAACGAAATAATAAAGACAACAAAGGGGGAAGGATGAAAAACAAAAAATGGCAAATAATAAAGTTTTTACAGTTATGTTGTAAAAAATAGCAAAGGAAATTTTTTTCAATTAATCGTAAAAAAATCTCACAAATTTTCTCTTAATAAAAAAATTCTCTAATTTATAATTTTTTCTTTAAATAGAAAAAAATATTTTACAAAATTTTTCTTAATAAAAAATTTACTGGAATTTTTCCATAAATAGAAATTTCATCGAAATTTTTCGCTAAAAAGAAAAGTCCATGAAAATTCTTTCTCTAAAATGTGAATATTAACATTAAATATTTCTCTTAATAGAAAAATTTATAAAAAATGTCCCTTTAATAGAAATTTTTTTTTTTAAATTTTCCTTTAATAAATAATTTATCGTAAATATTGTGTTAAAAGAAAATTTATTGAAATGTTTATCGTTATAGAAAATTTTCATTTAATAGAAAATTTATTGATATTTTTTCTTAATAGAAAATTTATTAAATGTTTTTCCTAATAGAAAATTTAGTGAAAATTTTTCCTCGACGAAAAATTATCAAAAAATTTATTGTTTTTTTTTTTCTTTTAATAGAAAATTTAGTGTAAAATTTTCTTTTAATAAAAATTTTCTTTTAATAGAAAATTTATTGTAAATTTTCTTTAAGTTTTGTTTTAATAAAAATTTTATTGTAAATTTTCTCTTAATAGAAAATTTAGTGTAAAATTTTCTTTTAATGAAAAATTTATTGCAAATTTTCTTTTAATAAATTTTTTCCATAAATTTTTCTCTTAGTAGAAGATGTTTCGTAAATTTTCTTTAAATAGAAAAATTTTACTAAATTTGTTCTTAAACGAAAATCTTAATAGAAAAGTTGTCGCAAAACTTCTTTTAATAGAAAATTTTTCATCAATTTTCTTCCAATAGAAAATTTGTCATAATGTTCTCTAAATAGAAATTTGCTTTAAATTCTCTCTTAATAGAAAACTTGTGGTAACTTTTCTCTTAACAGAGAATTTGTTGTAATATTTATTTTCACAGAAATCGTAATCATATTTATCGTACGTTTTCGCTTAAAAGAGAGAGAATCTATTTCAAATTTTCCCATAATAAAACCTTTTTCGTAATTTTCTCTTAATAAAAACATTTTTTCTCAACTGTATTTCATTGCTCTCGTGTACATTTGCAGTACAGAAAACATTCGAGTGCAAAAAAAAAGTTGGTAACCAACTTGTTGTTTGTGTGTACATTATAATCATACATTAAATGAACATGTATAATGTATTATTAACAACAACAATAACAACAAAAACAAAAAAATAATATAATAAAACAAATAGAACAAGAATAATGTCGGAGGAAAAACAAGAAGAAGAAAAACAACAAACATTTTTAAACTTGACAGACGTCATATTTTACCTTGAATTATTGTTGTTGTTTGTTGTTATATGAACAAATATTTGTAAATTACAACATTACAACACATGCAGACAACAACAACAACAAAAAACACAGACTTTTTATTAAAATGAACATAAAACCAAACGTAAAACGTGGATACAGAGAAAAAGTAATAGATTATAGTAATTTTAGGATCAAAAAAAAGGAAACAAAATGGAGTCATGTATTTCCTGTTTTATTTCACTTCTTTGTTTATCTAATACGTTTTCAATACGAAACTGATGGAAAATAATATTGTTTTTGTTGTAACATTTTACACATATTGACTGTAAATGATTGTGATGTTTGAACAACAAATGGGCAGACACCCAAATATTCATCTTCATTTTATGGAGACAACTACTCACACTCAAATCCACCTGATGTTACTTAAATCGTAGAAAAATAAAGTCTAAAAGTAAAAGTGAAAATAAAAAATAAAGATTTTAAACATAAAACTGAAAAAAACTCATTCATTAAACATTCTTTGTTGTTTTAACAACAAAATAGAAAGAATTACACAGTGGGACGAATTCACGAAAATTAAATTGTCGAAAATAAATCTTCTAAAATAAAAAATTTATCGAAAATTTCTTCTTAATAGAAAATTTATCGAAAGTTTTCTCTTAACAGAAAATTTATCGAAAATTTTCTCTTAACAGAAAATTTATCGAAAATTTTCTCTTAACAGAAAATTTATCGAAAATTTTCTCTTAACAGAAAATTTATCGAAAATTTTCTCTTAACAGAAAATTTATCGAAAATTTTCTCTTAACAGAAAATTTATCGAAAATTTTCTCTTAACAGAAAATTTATCGAAAATTTTCTCTTAACAGAAAATTTATCGAAAATTTTCTCTTAACAGAAAATTTATCGAAAATTTTCTCTTAACAGAAAATTTATCGAAAATTTTCTCTTAACAGAAAATTTATCGAAAATTTTCTCTTAACAGAAAATTTATCGAAAATTTTCTCTTAACAGAAAATTTATCGAAAATTTTCTCTTAACAGAAAATTTATCGAAAATTTTCTCTTAACAGAAAATTTATCGAAAATTTTCTCTTAACAGAAAATTTATCGAAAATTTTCTCTTAACAGAAAATTTATCGAAAATTTTCTCTTAACAGAAAATTTATCGAAAATTTTCTCTTAACAGAAAATTTATCGAAAATTTTCTCTTAACAGAAAATTTATCGAAAATTTTCTCTTAACAGAAAATTTATCGAAAATTTTCTCTTAACAGAAAATTTATCGAAAATTTTCTCTTAACAGAAAATTTATCGAAAATTTTCTCTTAACAGAAAATTTATCGAAAATTTTCTCTTAACAGAAAATTTATCGAAAATTTTCTCTTAACAGAAAATTTATCGAAAATTTTCTCTTAACAGAAAATTTATCGAAAATTTTCTCTTAACAGAAAATTTATCGAAAATTTTCTCTTAACAGAAAATTTATCGAAAATTTTCTCTTAACAGAAAATTTATCGAAAATTTTCTCTTAACAGAAAATTTATCGAAAATTTTCTCTTAACAGAAAATTTATCGAAAATTTTCTCTTAACAGAAAATTTATCGAAAATTTTCTCTTAACAGAAAATTTATCGAAAAATTGTTCATAATAGAAAATGTATCGCCAATTATCTCTTAATAGAAAATGTATCTTCAAGTTCCTTTTAACTAAAATTTTATTATCAATTTTCTATTATCCAAAAATGTACCTTCAATTTTCTTTTAATCGAAATTTTTTTATCATTTTTTTCTTAAGCAAAAATGTACTTTTTTAATTTTCGTAAATTTTCTCTTGATAAAAAATGTGTCGTAAATTTCTCTTTTATTTTCTTAATAAAAATTTAACGTTAATTTATTTAAGGCGAAAATTTATCATATACTTTCGCCTTATTAGAATTTTATATAAAAATTTTGCTTTATAGAAATTTTATAAATTATTTTTCATAATTGATGTTTTATATTCAATTTTCTTTTAATAAAAAAATTATCGCAAATTTTCACTAGGACGAAATGTATGGCAAGTTTTCTCTTAATACAATTTTTTTTCTCTTACTAGAAAAATTTTCTCTTAATCACAATTGAATCTTAAAATTTCTTCAAATAAAAATTATTTTATTTTTTAACTAAATATTTGTCCCACTGTTCAACATTACTTTAAAAGGTAAATTTACCGTTATTATTTGTACATAACAACACACACATACAAACGTGTGTTTGTATTATTGTCTGTATATTTATCTTCAAATCAACTTACACATACACACTTACTGTTATGCCAATTTAATTGCAAAACAAGAACATGAGGTTCTGTGAGGTGGTGAAAGGGGGAAAGAAATGTGGTAAAAACGAAAACAAAAAAATTTTGGCAGCAAAAAAATTTCTTACAAACGTTTTCACTTTAATTAATAATTCTAAGCAAAAGGAAAAACTATTTAAGGAATCGTTTTATTAAGAAAAAAAATATGAATGAAAAGGAATTTTATTTTCTCATTTAAATAAGAAAATTGAAAGATTTTCATTCTTTTTCATTTATTAAAAATTCAATTTTATTATTAACAGAAAATATGAGATGAATTGACTGAATGATTGAGCAATATTTGAAAATGACAGTTAGAAAATTTTGAAAACTCATTATTTTTTTTCATTGTTTTTTTTCTCTCAATATTGAATTAATGAATAAAAGAAGAAACCTGTTGATTTAAAATGAGTAGATTTCTTTAATTAAAATTAATTTAATTTAGGAAAAGAGAACTTTCGAAAAGTTGACTATTTTAAGAAGTAAAATCTAAAAATTCTTAACATACATATATGTCAAACTAATAAACTTATAGTATAAATTCTTTTTATTTGATTCACGATTTTATTAAAATTGACAAAACAAATATTTGTATAGTTTTAATCACAAATGTTGAAATTTAGAATCTTATTCGGAAACCTTTCTATTCATGTTTGTATAGTACTTTATGTCACTATGTTCGAACACATTTTCATCTGCTCTTGATCTTGGTGCTTTTCAATTCTCTTTTAATAAGAGTTCAATATATCTCCATTAGTCTTAAAACCGGGTAGTTTGGAGTATTAGCTTTTCTCGGTATAAATATCTTGTTATCGTTCTTGTACCACTTAAGGGCTCGGTTACCATAGTGTCAAGATAAGGCCACAAAAAAATGGACACACACAACATTTTGACATAAAAGTTTTGACCAGGAAGTTGCGAAAAATCTGCATACTTTACGTCATCCGTTATACGTCAAAAATTTATTTTTTTTTAGAAAACTTTACTTCAATTTCCATGCTCTGTTGCCGTTCTATTAGGAACTATTTAAGCCGTGTATGTTTTTAAACCTGCATTAGCCTTTTGTTTTTGTATCAAACAGACTAAGCACGGAGAAAGCCGGGGTGCTACCCTACCAGATGTGCTCTTTAAAAAGTGTCTTCTTACTGTCTTTGGACCATTTCATTAAGCTAAACCAAGTTTTCTATCAACAGCCAATTTCTCCTGGTACTGTTTAAAAGCATTAGAAACAGTTTGATGGCAGACCTTTGAAGATCTTTTGTAGGTCCGAGTTTTAATACGCACTTTTTTCTTCTTTCGGATCACTCATTTCAATCCGAATAACAATTTATTCATTTGTTTGACATTAAACAACTGGCTTAAAAGTTGTAATGTAAAACGTGTGTAAGGATTTTTTAATCTCACTCCTTAATACAAGACTAAGAAGGAATTTCATCTTTAACTAAATCAGAAAACTTTTTAATAAAAAAACAATATTTACATAAATTTTCATTAAATTAAATTCCCTCCCGTATGGAAGTAAAAAAAAAAAAACATGGCAACTTGTTTTCTGTGAAAAAAAAAAAAAAAAACAGTTTAATAGTTACATGACAATTTCTGTCATTTTCATTTGCGTCATATTAATTGTAAATATTTATACATGCAATTTTTCTACACACATACATATAAAACAAAATGTATATAAAAAAGTTGTTATAATAAAACTTTAAATCGCTGAACAAAAAGTTAATATTTTAAATTGTTCTTTTTTAATTTAAAGAGTGCGATCGAAAAATTCTTAACACACGTTTTAGAAGTGAATAATGTATTAATCTGATTAAAATTAGTGACCAGAAAAAAGTACGTACTAAAATGATTAAATATTTTCTACAAAACCCAACTTGGTTCACAAAAAGTTGGCCCACAATTCTAAGGTCTGCCCCTCAAACTGTATTCTAGTCTATAGCTGAGACTATAAACTAGTCTATAGCTGAGACTATAAACTAGTCTATAGCTGAGACTATAAACTAGTCTATAGCTGAGACTATAAACTAGTCTATAGCTGAGACTATAAACTAGTCTATAGCTGAGACTATAAACTAGTCTATAGCTGAGACTATAAACTAGTCTATAGCTGAGACTATAAACTAGTCTATAGCTGAGACTATAAACCAATACCGCGAGAACTTTTCCGTTGGTTAAAGCCAAAATATGGAAAGAATTTCCCAATGAGCTCCCAATGCAACCGATAGGGAAGGTTACCTCAGTGCAGCATAATAGATGGCAAAACATATGTTCTAGCAGATTATTCACAACTTCCCAGTCAATAAATTTATTTTCGTGAGAATGTTGAATAATGTTGCTCTATAAATATCGAAATTAACATCATGGAATGTTTATAAAAAAAGGTTCCTTTCATAAGACTTCATAATGTGTCCACTTAATTTTGGCCTGACTTGGCATCTTGTCACTATAGTACAAGAACAAGAATTTTGCCTCTCTTGGTACAAATTTTAAAATTGCCCCGATTTTAGGCCAGTGGTGAGATATTAGGAAAATGTGTCCAAAAGCGTGTTAGATTTTAAATTGTGATGGACTATCTGTTCGACAAAAGTGACTGAAAGCACCATATAAAAGTTAATTGGATGGGTTTTTGAAAAAGGTGATGATCACTGGTGATTTAAACTATAAAAATATATATTTTTTATGAATTTTAATATTAATTCCAATCAAATAAAAAAATAGAACTGAAGTTTAGTTACAAATTTTTCGATCTCCCTCCTTATAGTCTTATTAAATTTATTTTGTTTAAGAATTTCTAAAAATAATCCATCCATTCCTTCAGAATTATTCAGAAAGTTATTTTTAGCAAATTTTTCCTATTTTTCCTGGAAAATGAAACTTGTAAAATAATTTTAGTTAAAGAATTAATTTATCTAAAAATAAATGTTTAAAAATAACTTTTTGTAAACTAATTTGTGATAAAACATTTTTTTAAATTCTAGAAAAAAAGGCTTTCAGAGCTTTAAAAGTTAATAATTTAACATGTTGCAAATTTTTAAAAATAAAACAAAATAAATTAATAATAATAATAATAATAATAATAATAATAATAATAATAATAATTAATAATTATTATTATTTGATAATAAATTATTTTTAAATATCTATATCGATATTGTGATTATTTAAAAACAATTATCTGTACGCGAAATTTAAATTTAAAGAAAATTTGCGAAGATCTTTCGTAAAATTTTCAGTTACAAATCGAAGGATTAGAATGAAATGTTTCTTGTCGATAATCTTTTCTATACAATTTACAAATTAAAGCTGTTAAATTTCCGATTTAAAGAAAATCTATATATTTAAAATAAAATATGTGTACCTGAAAATAACATAGACTATAAAAAATTCCGATAAGACCAAGGGGAGCGGTACTACCCACACAAAGCAAATATTGATTATCAAATATCTAAAGAACTATAACAAATAACAAATTTTGTCCCAACTACTTTCTCAAGGAACTGTTTTACTGGACAAAACGTAGGACAGAACCAACCAAAGAGAGAGGTAAGCAGATATTGATAATGAACTTTCACAAGGATCTGTTTTACCGGACAAAACGTAGAACAGACAACTCCAGGAGAAACGATACCCTCATACAAAGCAAATATAAATTACAAATAATCTTTTTAAATCATACGATAATACAACACTAACGTCTTGCTTAGAGCCAGCAAAGCCCTTTTTTGCTGGATCTGGCAGTTTCTTATAAATATTCTATTTAAAAAATATATATTTTCGATTAAGAGAAAATTTTAATTCATTTTCTATTAAGAGTTAATTTTTGATAAATTTTCCAGTGAGAGAAAATGTCTGATTAATTTGGTACAGATGTCCCATTTAGAAATTTCTACATTAATTTTCTAATAAGAGAAAATGTATAATTTTTTTTATTAAGAGAAAATTTACAGTAAATTTCCCTTTAAGAGAAAATTTACAGTAAATTTCTCTTTAAGAGAAAATTTACAGTAGATTTCTCTTTAAGAGAAAATTTACAGTAAATTTCTCTTTAAGAGAAAATTTACAGTAAATTTCTCTTTAAGAGAAAATTTACAGTAAATTTTTCTTTAAGAGAAAATTTACAGTAAATTTTTCTTTAAGAGAAAATTTACAGTAAATTTTTCTTTAAGAGAAAATTTATAATAAATTTTTTATTAAGAGAAAATTTACAGTAAATTTTTCTTTAAGAGAAAATTTACAGTAAATTTTTCTTTAAGAGAAAATTTACAGTAAATTTTTCTTTAAGAGAAAATTTACAGTAAATTTTTCTTTAAGAGAAAATTTACAGTAAATTTTTCTTTAAGAGAAAATTTACAGTAAATTTTTCTTTAAGAGAAAATTTACAGTAAACTTTTCTTTAAGAGAAAATTTACAGTAAATTTCTCTTTAAGAGACAGTAAACTTTTCTTTAAGAGAAAATTTACAGTAAATTTCTCTTTAAGAGAAAATTTACAGTAAATTTTTCTTTAAGAAAAAATTTACATTAAATTTTAATTTCACAAAAAAAAATTATAAAAAATTTTCTTTTAAGAGAAAATTTACAAATTTTTTTTGAGAAAAATTTAATTTATTTTAAGAGAAAATTTTTAACAATTTTTTTTACGCGAAAATATTTATAAAATTTCATATTAAGATTTTGTAATAAAATTCCTTTTAAAACTCTTTATTGATGTGGATTTTTCACAAATTCTTTATTTTTCAAGAAAAAGTTAATATTTTCAATAAATTTTCAATGTTAAGAAAACTTTCAATACATTTTTGATTTAAACCAATATTTTTTTATAAATTCTGCATTTAAATAAAATAAGAGAAAATTTTTATATCTTTAAAAATTTTAAATATTCTTTATATATTCTGAATTTCAATAAGTTCCCTCCCCCCTCCGCAAGTTCAGATTCAAATGTCATATAAGATTGAAAAAGAAAAAAAAAAAAGAAAATATTTTAAAAATATATAAATCCCCATTCCTTCTTCAAGCAAAACTCATTTTGTATTCCAATTATTATGTAATAAATGGAAATATTTAAAACAAAAAATATGCATGATTCCTTCTTTTTTTCCATAAGCTTCTTAAAAGTGTGCACAGATTACATTGTGCACATGTGTGTTGGTATGTGAATGTGTATTTGTGTGTGTATGTGTGGGGGGGGGTGCACTTTAAAAATATTTCACTATAATTTCTTCATATTGTGTAATAAATATTGCATTTTTGCATTTTTCATTTTTTAAATATGAATTATTTTATTCTTTTTGACGCTGTTACGCTGTAAAAAAAGAACTTAACAGAAAATTCCCATAAAATGAAAAATGAAATAATATTAATTGTAGACAGACAAATGGATAGATGGTCGGAAGGACAGAGGAACAAGGGGAAGGTTAAATGAATCGAAAGCCTTGTGGACTTTGAAGCCATGCAAATGTGTTTATTAAAATTTAGGTGTAAATAGTGTTGGCCATATTGAGGGAAAGACAAAGCCGATTCCGAGAAATTTTTAAATGATTTAAAGATCTTTTGAAAAAAACAACTAGAATTTTATAAAAAGTCAACTAAATAAAAATTATTTGAATAATTTAATTTTTCTTAATAATTAATAAAATTTTGTTTTATAAATAAATTTAATTAATTCTATAATTTATAAACATCTTAATTATACCCTACACCATCATAGGTGAGATTGGGGTATAATGCGTTTGTGCAAAAATTTTAAAGGGCAGAAAAAATACACACACATACCGTTCCGGACCACTTTCTGAGTGGTTTTCTACCGTTGTTAAAAGATATCGGAATGAAATTTAACATTTTGGCGATGCCTATTGAAATTGGCGATGATGGGTCCATTATTTCACCTAGCCCCCATAAAAATGTTCCTTGGCACAAATTAGTCTTATAATATTCTAAAATGATATGGAGAATCTTCCAAATATCACTTTAAAGGGTTTAAATCTCACATTACGTAGGTATTTTATTAGGAATTTGTTAAATCAAGACAATAATAAGCAAAAATATGTGCGAAATTTTACAAGGGTCGGCCCATAAATTGTTCTAGCTCCCATATAACTTCCAGAAACTGTACTGAACTCTTAAGTATAAATTAAAGCAATACCTTTATACGAGGGTGATTCACTAATTTACCTATAACCAACAATGCGGTGTAGGGTATTAAATAGTCGGGTTTAACCGACTATAACTATAGTTGTTTTTGCCTTTGCAAACCCTAATTACATTTATACACGTTGTATTTATATATTTTATATTATTATTGTAGTTGTTGTTGTTTTTGCTGTAACTAAAATTTATTGTTAATAGATCCAATGACCAGGTGTAATAGAGAAAATAGAGAAATGAGTTAGCGAGTAGATGAGAGAAGGTGGAGGGGAATAGGGGGGTGGAGTTTATTAAATGAAAAATAATTTCAATTTATTATTCAATATTCTTTAGGGAAACATTAATCTTTAGTTTGGTTTTTTTAATTTCCTAGAATTATTATTTGTTGTTGCTGTTGCTTATTTCTACAGCAACAACAACAGCAGCAAAAAAATAAAAAATAACAAAAACTTTTATAAACTTATTAGTTATTATTACTTTTTTTTCCTAATTCTACAATATAAATATTTAATACTTGTTTTTTCTTCTCGCTTTTTTGTTGTTGTTCTCATTAAGTTTTGATAAAGAATAAAAACAACAAAATCAAAACAATTAAGAAAATTACAAATGACAATGGCAGACTATTTAATACGATCCGATCCTACGATAAATTTCGATTTAGACAAAATTTACGAAAAATTTGTGATAAAGAAAAAATTTTCGATAAATTTTTGATTAAGAGAAAATTTACGATAAATTTTTAATTAAGAGAAAATTGACCATAAATTTTTAATTATGAGAAACTTTACGATAAATTTTTAATTATGAGAAACTTTAGGATTTTTATTAAGAGAAAATTTACGATAAATTTTTAATTATGAGAAACATTAGGATTTTTATTAAGAGAAAATTTACGATAAATTTTTTATTAAAAGAAAATTTGTGATAAATTTTTAATTTAAAGGAAAATTTACGATAAATTTTTATTAAGAGAAATCTTACGATACATTTTTAATTAAAAGAAAATTTGCGGTAAATTCTACATTAAGAGAAAAATTACGATAAATTTTTTATTAAGAGAATATTTACGACATATTTTTGATTATGAAAAACTTTACGATGTTTGATTAAAATAAATTTTACGATAAAGTTTTTATTAGGAGAAAATTTTCGATTAATTTATAATTAAAAGGAAATTTACGATAAATGTTTATTAAGAGAAAATTTACAATAAATTTTTGATTAAGATAAAATTTACGATAAATTTTTGAATAGGAGAAAATATACGATACATTTCTGATTAACAGAAATTTACGAAACATTTTTTCCTAAGATAGAATTCATCATAAATTTCTGATTAGGAAAAAATTGATGATAAATTTTTGATTAAGAGAAAATTTCGATAATTTTTTAATAAAAGAAAATTTCGATAATTTTTTTAAGAAAATTTACGATAAATTTTAGTTAAGATAAATTTTACGATATGTTTTTACTTAGGTAGACTTCATCATAAATTTTTGATTAAGAGAAATTTACAATTTATTATTTAGTAAGAGAAAATTAAAGATAACTTTTTGATTAATTAATTAATTTAATTAATTAATTTATTTACAAAAAATTCAAGAAATGGAAAATATTAACCAAAATTTTGTGATTTCGCCACAATTTCTATTATGAAAAAATTGCTAACAAAATTTTAGGAGAACATTTTAAATGCATTTTCTAATAAAAGAAAGTTTTTGATAAATTTTCTATTAAAGAAAATTTTGGTTAACTTTTGAGAGAAAATGTCGTACAATATTTTTATTAAAGAAAAAATTTCGGACAATTTTCTATTAAGACAAAAATTTACAACAAATTTTTTTAAGAGAAAATTTATAACAAATTATTTATTTAGATAAAATTTCTTAAAACTTTTTTATAAAGAGAAAATTTCGGAAAAATTTTAATTGAGAAAAAATTTCGGACAAATTATCCGTTAAGAGAAAATTTTGGACAAATATTCTTGTAAGAGAAAATTTCTAACATATTTTCTATTCAGGGAAAATTTATAAAAAAAAAATTCTAACAAGAGAAAATTTTCGAAAATTGTTCTACGCAGGGAAAATTTAATAAAAAATTGCTATTAAGAGAAAGTTTTCTATAAAATTCTGTGTAAAGAAAATATTTCCAATGAATTTTGTTGAATCATATTGTTTTCTTGTGACAATATAACCAAATACTAAATCACCTATATCCGTGTAGGGTATTTAAATAAAGTAAAATGTATAATTTTCTTGTTATAAAACTTTGCTAAAGATCAACAATAACAATAACAACAACAACTAAAAATAATCAAGAAACAATAAAGTTAAACACAAGAAAAAGTTATATGAGAGAGGGAGGAGAATAAATGAGTGAATAAATTAAGAAGAATGAGTGAATGGATGAATGATTGATTGATTGAGTAGTTAGTAAAATATTAACCTGTTGTTGTGTTTTTTATTATTTTTTTTTTTTTTGCAAAAAAAAACTTCTTTTCAAATTCTTTGGAATTTCTTATGAAAATTTATAATTCCAACAGGAGTGAGGGGTCAGACAAAATATAAAAATTTTAGATTTAAAAAAAATAAAATAAAAAATACAATTCCAGTACGAGTGAAGAGGACACAAAAAGGAAACTTAAATTTTATAAAAGGAAAATAAGGACTTACGAAACGAGGGGGTTGGTGATTAATAGTGCAGGGGGGGAGGGTTGGAATGGTCTTAGTTAAATTGAAATTTAAAATACTCATTCTAAATGCCATTTTAAATTTAATGTCAAAAAGTGAAATAATAAAGCTTTTATTCGAAATATAAAAAGGAAAGAAATGAGGAAATTTCAAAAAAGGAAAAATCCTTAAAGCCTCAGGTGTTTTTATTACTTCTTGAGAAAATCAATCGGAATAGTAAAGAAAATCAAAAAATTGTAAATGTTTCTTGTTTGAGTAATAAAATTTTTGTTGGCTTTTTTATTAGGAAAATAAGAGGTTGCGGTTGTCATATTGCTTCAGAAACACCTGTCACTAATGTCAAAACTGAAATTAGAAGAGAATTATTCTCCAACCAAAAGATATCTCTTATAACTGTCTAACAATAACACAAAATATCGGAAAATTATAATCATTAGTGAGTATTAGATGTCCCGCTGGACTAAATGGCGCCGATTAAATCTTTACTGGAAGTATAATGTCGAGAATGAGCTAAAGTCAATATGGTCAATTAATCCTATATGAACATGATGACCTAACGACAATCTGGCTATTCTTCGGATTAGGTAGCAAGGAAATAGAACTACGAATCTGAAGGGACCATTTTATGAAAAGTTTTTTCTTTATAACTGTCTACAAATGAGTTAAAATATGGGAAAAATATTCAAAATTTCTACTATAAAAAAAGGGCGAATCTAGGAATTCGATAGCGTCTCGAAATTTTCACCATAAATTGGTCAGAAAGAAAAATGGATAAAATATTGATGCTCATCAAGAATTAAACAAAAAAAATGTCCAGAATAAACAAAAGTAGTAAAAAACAGTCCTACGATAAAGAGTGTTAACGAAAGAATCTACACACTGGTGTTGATTCTTAACTTTTTTTCAGAAGAAAGCAATTATGCTACCGATTATGTATGCCCCGAGACAAACTTAAAAAAAGTCCGAGAGAACTGAGAGTAACATTAGTGACTATTTGAAGAGGTCACGCTTGACTATATGGTACCAATTAAACCTTTACTGGATGTGGCACGCTGAGTACAAGTTTAAATGAATGTCCTGGACTTTAAACTGATCAATAACTTCTACACGAACTAACCCAATAACCTAACGGTTATTTGGGTAGAGAAACAAATTCAATTCAAATTCGTTCTAAGGATATATAAAAGGTTTTACGAATCTGTAGGGACTTAATGCTTAAAAATGATATTGGATTTAAATTTCCTATTTCTTATGTCGTGTATAATGCAATTAATGTACTTCAAAATACAAGGGGTTTGCTGACTTAATGGAACATCTCCTCGCGACCGAAAACTGTTGAAATTCTAATTAATTTGTTCGCAATAATGTTATTGGGGGTTTTTGATTTTAGACAGTTTGGAAAGTGATATTAAAAATTTCAATTTTACCAAGAGGTGAATATATATATTATCACTTTATATGTAAAAAAAAACCCGGCCGATTTTCAATTCGGAAAGAATCCTTAATTGGTT
This sequence comes from Cochliomyia hominivorax, assembly GCA_004302925.2. Taxonomy (NCBI): domain Eukaryota; kingdom Metazoa; phylum Arthropoda; class Insecta; order Diptera; family Calliphoridae; genus Cochliomyia; species Cochliomyia hominivorax. The sequence continues at coordinate 4,038 of PYHX02000065.1, read as the reverse complement.
CTCATTCAATCAGTAATCGAAAAAGATTCATTCAATGCAGTATGTATTGTGTGCGTCAGGAATATCAGCACAAAAGTATATTATACACAATTACCGAGCTTGCAGCTAAGATGTGATCATTCTCCTGAGGCCTATATATCAGATATATATATATATGATTTTCAAAAATCAAGGGATATTTTGATAAAACCTCCTAAAAAGGTTTAATAATATTTTTCAATTTTTCTAAAAAACTTATCTAAATATATAAAATAGGATGTAATATACCCGAAAGTAACATTGGTTATAAAATATTCCAATAGGACCAGGGGGAGGGTTACCACCCATACAAAGTAAATATTAATTATCGAATATCTAAAGTGCTATAACAGGGAGAATTGTCAAATTTTATACCAACTACTTCCTCAAGGAACTGCTTTACTGTACAAAACCTTGAACGGATAGGACCAGGGGGAAAGGTACCCCCATACAAAGCCCTAAAATGAGTTTTTTTTTTTTTTTTTTTTTTTCAAAACGAAGTTTTCCGGCTCTGCTAATGAATTATTATTTAAACTTATTTAAGAGATTCATTACGAATACCTGTTATATATTTAATTCCTTAAATTAATTTTAAATTTGCCATTAATTTAGTAAACATACCTGAAAAGAGAGAAGAGAACAAAAAATAAACATTAAAATTGTTGCAGTTTTAAATTTTCTTAAAGGAAAATTAAAATTTTATTTAAATTTAAGCAAATAAAATTTGCATAAAATTATTTAAAAAAAAAAATAAAAATTAAATTTATTATAATAAAAGAATATTAAATAAACAAGAAAAGAAGGAGAGAAAGAAATTTGTAATAAAAATATTTAAAAATAATTGACCTTTAACATACAATAATAAAATCTTATAAGTGGAAAATAAAAAAAAACACTCAACTGAGAATAAAGTGGCAGAAATTAACCCATTAAGGCATGTGGAAGGCTTTGTTGCTACAAGAGATTTAATTAAAATTAAATTAATTTTGATGCAAATTGTGACCCATAATTTATTAGCGAAGTCCAACTTGTCTGTCGTAGAAATGTATTGAAAATAGATTAATTTGCCTCGAGGAAGCCTTGTTTAGGTAGGATTTTCAGTCAAGTTAAAAATTTCTAACACAAGTATTTGGTATCTATGAAATCGTTAAAACTTGCAGATTGAAAATTTTTAAAGTAAAAGTGAAATGACATTTAATGTCAAAAATTAATGAAAAAATTCAAATTTGAATTTTTACAGATTTTATGAAAATGAAATTTAATATTTAAAATTTAATAAAATTAAAACGAATAACGACATTTAATTAAAATTTCAATACGATGTACATGAGAATTTGTCCATGAATCGGATATTAAAATTTTCCAATCCGAAATACACAAAATCACAATCCGTATAAATCATGTCCAAAAATTTGAAAATTTTCACTGAAATGATCATTATTAGATCCATTCGACAGAAAATATTTCTTGGATAATTATCTAACATATGTATGTGTATATATTAAATATGATTTAAGCTTTGCAGTTTGAGAAATTTATAAAAAAAATTTTAAATTTCGTTTTGTAATTGATAAACTTTAAACAAATTCAGAAGCTATATTGAGCCCTTTTAACTCAAAAGACTAAAAACATATTAAAACAGGGTTAAAATTAATTAGACTCAAAAATTTTTGAAATTAGAAGAAATAATTTACACATACAGCTTCGTTCAAAATAATAGCACCACTGACCAGTCACATCTTCGTTGCTGATTTGTGCTCTCCTTTATGATTATTTTTATTCAAAATTTTGCAGTTCCATTAGTCAGAATATATTCTCTGAGAATATTAACACATTTCTATTAATTTAATACGAAAATTCCAATAAATTTGATTATTAAGACAAAATATCAGATTGGAACCTCTCAAAATAATAGCACCATTTCTATTACACTTGGAAAAAAACGTAAACAGTTCAAACAATTGTTATATTTTGTATAAAATGGTGTATATTTGCTTTTGTAATTTATAACAAAGTTTTCAAGAAGCGTGTTTCTGAATTTAAATAATGGACTGGTCTTAAGAAAAGCCTTAACTCAACAAAGAGCATGGATCTTTTGAGCAAACTTGTGCCGAAATTAGTAATATTATTGGATAATTAAATAAATGATTAGAAATACCATAACCTATAAATTAAAAGTAGGGAGACGTGGTCGAAAAACTATAGCGTCACTTCCAATAGCTCATCGTGTATAAATCACATAAAAAAGGCAAAATGTATCTTTGCTGCGAGGTTTAAATAGAATTAAATCTGTCAATATGTACTGAAACTGAATTAGAAGTCTTAGAGTATATAATTTGAAAGCCCATAGACCGTGGAAACTTTCCCTCTTAATTGCTCCACATGTCTCAAATAAATTAAAGTTTGCTAAAACTTATTTGGTTTGGCATATTTAAAAAGGGGGTTTGGTATCCCAACAAGGAATATAATCAAAAAATTTAGACAAAATCACGACGGTTCAACAAAAAATATGACAGTTCTAGTTTTATGATATGGGGGCGCTTGGACTAATTAAACGTTTTTAACCTATTATGGATGTGTCAGACTATGTGAAAATATTAGACAAAGTAATGTTACCGTATATGTCTGAAGAAATGCCACTGATTTGGGCCATACAAAAATAATGGAATCACTGTAATTAAATGGCCGGTCCACATGTACATACGTATAAAAAAAGAGGTCAGTTATTAAACCGATCGATAACAGCGATCTTTGGACCACTATAAAGCAGGCATGGAACTCTTTTATCCTGAAAATGTGGCGGAATGTAGTAAATTTAATGGGAAAGCGATATTTAGCTGTTATAACCAAGAAAGTGAATACTAGAAGTTCAAATCGATAAAACGCCTCTAAAAAAATTAAACAACAATTATTTCTTTATTAATTAAAAGAAATTTTGATTTTATTAAGCCATAATATGAGAACAACTCTCAATTAAATGGCTTGTATGACTTAATATAGACGTCTGTATGTGGTGCTATTATTTTGACAGCAGCTGTATAATCGTATTTGATATCGGTTAACAAGGATAATCTATATATAAAATTTGTTTTGTCTTAATCCATAAATAAATTTTTAACAAACTAACTAATCGGGGTAGCTAAATTTGGAGGGTCTCCAATTACATCCCATAGCTCTTGAAGCTTTTACTTATCCAAATTAAATCGAAAAATTTAGCAGATCTAACTATGTTGAATTTCAATAATATTGAAAAATCATCATACCCAACCGAGGTAGCCAACTTTGGAGGGTCAAGGACTAAACTCAGAAATCTTTAAGGCGTTTCTTCTTCACCAATCCAATTCAAAAACACCTTGGCACTAACCATATTGAATATCTTTCAATTATCTCTAACCGTTCAAAAGTTTTAGAATTATCAACGATTTGAACACACTGGTTAGCAGAACATAATTTAATTAAATAAATTAGGTTCTCAACGAGTTAAGAGCTTAAATAACATGTAAAAGGGGATTCAAATTAAGCATATTGTTGTAAGTTATTATAAAATTAAATATATATATTACAAAAATCACTCTGCTACAAGTTATTTAAATATTAAATTTATAGCAAACAAAAAGGTCATAAAGTAAAAGAAAGTTTTATAGCAAAACAAACGTTCTTTTTGTTTTTGTTCTATTTTATGTTAATTTAACTGAAATTTTATAAAAAAAAACTAAAATAAAATAAAACCTTGAATATTTTCCTTTGTTTTATTAAACACTTTTTTTAATAATTTTTGCAAAACAACTTTTGTTCTTAATTAAATAGAATTTTTTACATTTAAACATTTGTTGATGAAAAACGAAAAAAAAAACTCAAAACTTGTAAAAAATCTGTAAAAAAAAGGAAAAAAAACTTGTTATAAAACCGCAAAACATTTTAATTAGTACTTGAACTGATCAACAGAGTTAGAAAAAGATCTAAATATTATAGAAATACATAATATAAAATTATTTCAATTAAGAACAAATTATGATCTCA
>PYHX02000064.1:0-27449 GCA_004302925.2 Cochliomyia hominivorax | reverse complement strand
ATTTAACGATGTCTGTTCTGCATTTGTCATGGCCCAAGGACGACGCCTATTTATGATAGGTAATAATGGATTCCATTATTTCTCATAGCCTCCATATCCAAATGTTCCTCCCAGAATGGGATTGAAGGTCACATAAGTTTTAGATATAAAGCGCTTGAAATGAAATTTGGTACAAAATGGTCTTATAATATTCTAAGACGATGTGCAAAATTGCCCCTACTATTTTTCATAGGCCCCCTTCCAAATATTCACGTTGAAGGCGTCAAATCTAACATTTACGTTGAATAATAGTAAAAATTGGTCAAATCGAGACAAAAATAAACAAAAATCGATGTGCGATATTTATCAAGGGTCCACGTATATATAATGCCCATCGCAAAATCGGTTCTACAACGCACTAATCCCAAATGATTGTTAGTACCGTTAAACTGCACTCTTAACCATAAATTAAAAAATACCTTTGTACGAGGGTGGATCATTAATTTTCGGTAGCTTACACTTATAACCAACAACGTTCGTGTAGGGTACTTGACGAATTATTACTTCTAACCTGTTCAATATTGTTGTTGTAATTTTTTTTAATTTGGTCGATCTAATAGTTCGAGGTGTTGAGCTAAAATCTAAAAGATTTAATTTACCACCACTACAATGACATTCGCGTTATATCTTCTTCCTCTTGTGGATTTTTCTTATTCATTTCGTTGCGTGCAAAATTCAAACAAAAAATTCCCCTTGATTTGCCACTTTTTTAATTATTTTAAACTTTTGTTTGTGTATATGAATTCTTTTATTGTTGTTGTTTAATTTTCACATGATTTTCTTTCTAAAATCACATTGACAGTCTGACTTTTTTGAATCTTGTTTTGTGTGTTATTTCTGACGTTATTTATTGTCTGTCTACGTTTTTAATTCAAAAGAAAAAAAAAAAAAAAAAAAATATATAAAATATTTTCAAAATATTTTTTGATGTTTCCCTTTTTAATCTAAATTTATACGAAAATTTATATTTTTGACATTTTTTATATGTTGAATTTACAGTGTTGGAGGTTTTATATACACAGATCGTTTCGTTTGTAATATAATTTGAATTGTAATACATAAAAATTTCTCAAAGTATCACTTATTCTAGGAAATTCATGGACTTAAAGTTTAAAAAGAAAAAATTGAGGAGTTTTTGAATTCAATAAGAAATTTCTCGAAATTTAGCTAGAAATAAAAAAAATTTCTGTTAAAAAAAAATTTATCGAGAATTTTCTATAAATACCGAATTTATCGAAAGTTTTCTAAAAATAATCTGCTGTAGAGTAAGAGTTTTATCGAAAAATTTCTCGTAAATATTAGATTTATCGAAAATTTATTTTCTCGTAAATATGAGATTTATCAAAAATTTATTTTCTCGTAAAAATGAAATTTATCGAAAATTGATTTTCTCTAAATAGGAGATTTATCGAAATTTATTTTCTCTAAATAGGAGATTTATCGAAAATTTTCTCTAAATATAAAATTTATCGAAAATTTCTCTAAATATAAAATTTATTCGAAAATTTTCTCTAAATATAAAATTTATCGAAAATTTTCTCTAAATATAAAATTTATCGAAAATTTTCTCTAAATATAAAATTTATCGAAAATTTTCTCTAAATATAAAATTTATCGAAAATTTTCTCTAAATATAAAATTTATCGAAAATTTTCTCTAAATATAAAATTTATCGAAAATTTTCTCTAAATATAGACTTTATCCGAAAATTTTCTCTAAATAGGAGATTTATCGAATATTTTCTCTAAATATGAGATTTATCGAAAATTTTGCTCTAAATAGGAGATTTATCGAAAATTTTGCTCTAAATAGGAGATTTATCGAAAATTTTGCTCTAAATAGGAGATTTATCGAAAATTTTGCTCTAAATAGGAGATTTATCGAAAATTTTGCTCTAAATAGGAGATTTATCGAAAATTTTGCTCTTAATAGGAGATTTATCGAAAATTTTCTCTATATAGGAGATTTATCGAAAATCTTCTTTAAATAGGAGATTTATTATTATTTATTGAACATATTTTAAATATGCGATTTGTTAAATTTTCTATAAATGAGATTTAATATAAAATTTACTTTAAATATAAAATATGATTGTATTCCTTTTTTTTAATTTAATTTATGACGTACTGTATTTAATTAACATTGTTTAATATTTTTTTAGTAGACTGTATTGAGAATATTTGGTTGTTTATTTATTAACGTTATTTAAGAAATATTTTTAATCAAATAATCTTTTATTAACGTCTAAATTTGACAAATTATGACAATATATAATGAAAAATAAAATTTTATTTAGGACATTTTAAAAAATATATCAAAAGGCCATTTCCCTCCTTTTAATACAAATCACTTTTATTTTATTGATTTTTTAGTCTGAAAATTTTTTCTCGAATTTTATAATAATTTTCTATAAAGTTTAAAAATAATTTCAACTAATTAGATTTATGAACTGTATAACTAAGATATACGAACACATACTTATCGTAGTTGTGAGTGTGTGTATTTATTTGTGTGTATTCAAGCTAAAAGTTGTCCCTATTAAACTTTTTCAAATGACATAAATAACATTCTTTAGCCGTGACCAATGGAAATGAAAGTTTGTTTGTGTGTTTGTTTGTCTGTTTGATTGGTCCCTTGGGTGTGAAAATGAGAAGTTTTGGTAGTTCAAAATATATTTGTTGTTGAGTTGTAAATATGAGAATAAACTGTTTGTTCGACTGTAACAACTGGAGGCAGGGAAAATGCCACAAGGGAAAGGGAAGCGGTTATAAATATTTATTTACAACGATTTCCATATTGACAATTTGTGTATGAAAGGAAATTTGTATGAATATCGCTTATAATTTTATTACATCTATTTTTTTTTGTAAATAAATATGGCGCAACAATTTCAGGAAATGTGTCAATTACGAACACCTTTTCTATATTTAAAAAAATGTACAATAAATCAAAATTACTTTTATTTAAGTTGAAACTAAACAAAAGTCCTTAATATAAACATATAATAGACAAATAGATATTATTTAGTGCTCAAAGCAATTGTTGTCAATCATTAAAACATTATTCAAAGAGTATTTGCCAAACTGATCATTATTAAATAAAAATAGTTGTACACTCAAGGGTAAAAGTAATGGCATGTTAATAAAATTTAAAAATTCAATTTATTTGCAAATTTGTTTTGCTTTAAATTATTAATTCAACAAATCATATTATTTTTTTAATTTTTGTTAATTCGCATATCATTACTTTTGTGTTTTATTGTACATAGAATAGTTTCATTTTATTGGATAAACTGTCATAGACCACCATTACGAGAAACTGATTTGCATTTTAATACTTTATAATTGTGGGTGGCATCAATTGTTGTCTTCTATTTAGCCTTTAAAGATGCGTTTTGCATTTTAATTTTTATTTGTTAAAATGCAATAGAAATACCGCTAAAAACCAATAACAGCAATAATAATATTAAATGATAAAGAATTTTTTTGTTTAAATAATTGAAAACAGGTAAACAAATGTTAATTTCCATATAAAGCAAAATAAACGTTGAAAAAGTTTAAACAGCTTTTCCTAAAAATAAAAGATTTATCGAAAAAAATTTCTCTAAATTGGGATTTATCGAAAACATTTCTCTAAATGTGGGATTTATCGAAAAATTTTCTCTAAATTTGGGATTTATCGAAAAATTTTCTCTAAATTTGGGATTTATCGAAAATTTTCTCTAAATGTGGGATTTATCGAAAATTTCCTCTAAATGTGGGATTTATCGAAAATTTCCTCTAAATGTGGGATTTATCGAAAATTTCCTTTAAATGTGGGATTTATCGAAAATTTCCTCTAAATGTGGGATTTATCGAAAATTTCCTCTAAATGTGGGATTTATCGAAAATTTCCTCTAAATGTGGGATTTATCGAAAATTTCCTCTAAATGTGGGATTTATCGAAAATTTTCTCTAAATGTGGGATTTATCGAAAATTTTCTCTAAATGTGGGATTTATCGAAAAATTTTCTCTAAATATGAGATTTATCGAAAAATTTTCTCTAAATATGAGATTTATCGAAAAATTTCTCTAAATGTGGGATTTATCGAAAATTTTATCTAAATGTGGGATTTATCGAAAATTGTCTATAAGTAAAAAATTTATCGAAAATTGGCTATAAATATGAAGTTTATCGAGAATTTCCTTTACGTATAAAATGTATCGAAAAATTCCTATAAATACGAAATTTATCGAAAATTTTGTTTGAATGTAAAATTTATCAAAAAATTCTCAAAAATAAGAAAATTGTGGAAAATTTCCTTTAATTAAAACATTTATCGAAATATTTATGTATAAATATAAATAAATAAAAAATAAATAAATTTATCGAAATATTTATGTATAAATATAAAAATAAATTAAAAATTTTCTTTCAAATCAAGATTTTATCAAAAAAATTAAAGAAAACAAATTGAATAATATTTTCCTAAATTATAAATTTATCGAAAAACGTACCTTTACAAAATTTACGTATTGTTTCACTTGTTTATATATAATTATCACACGACGCGATTTACCGTTTCAAAATTTTACTATTAACCGACTTTAATAATTTCCATTATCAATCAATAAAAATGCATGTCAGGAACTTGATCACTTATAAATAATAATGTAATTAACACTTGTTTATTTTATTGCATTCATTAAGCTTTATTTCTCTCTTAAACTCTCACACCAAATTTCTTTATAAATAATTACTCTCTGTTATTATACAGTACTCTGTTATTACATTACACTCTTTATTATATGTTGTTGTACTCTCACTCTCATTGAAATATAATTGATTTACAATAACAATAACAATTTAATATAAATTAATATTTTTATTACAAAAAATAAATAAACAAATAAACTTTTAACTAAAATACTTTTTTAATAATTAAAAACGTTTTTCAATACTGTAACGAATTTAAATAAATTAATTTGCAATTTAAAGACGGACGACAAACCAAAAACAACCGAATTTAACAAGAGTCGAAGATAAACTAATTAAGTGAATTAAAAGATCAACGAAAGAAGTTAACATGAAAGTAAAATTACAAAAACAAATCAATTGGAGAACATAAATTTTGAGCATGTTTGTGCAAATCACTTTCATTGTTTATGATTGATGTTTTGAAAATTCACTATTACAAGAATTAAGTTGTGAGATCGAAAAATTCTTAACATACATACATGTTAAAAAAAAAAAACAAAACCACTGTTTTATTTAAAATATTTCTATAGTTTTAATCAATAATGATGAAATTTTAAACCTTTTCGGGAAACCCTTCCATGAACTTCTTTACAATGCTTTCTATCACTTTGCTGGAGATGGACTCCCCGTTTTTTTTGTATTGTGGACACACTTTGTATGCTCTCCGCTAACGAGCTCCGGACAGTTTGAAGGATTTGCATCTCTGGTACAAATAGCACATCATTGTTCTTGTAACACATAAAGTCTTGTTTCATAGCGGCAGAATGGCAAGTCAGGCCAAAAATAAGTTAACACATTATGAAGTCATAGGAAAGGAAGCATACTTTTTTCCTTAAGGTAAATATCGGTTTTTAGAGCCCGTTGTAACAAATGATTGACCTCTATAGCTGTAACTGTATATTGCTTACCAAGCAAATTTTTGAGAAATTTTGATAACTTCTAGATCCTAAACATTTCCTCAACGTTTCCTCGAGCATAAGCAGTAACAAATTTTTACCAAGAAGTTCAAAAATCTGCACTCGTCACTATACGGCAGGAATATTTTTATTTGGAAATATTGACTTTAATTTTCGTGCTCTGTTTTAGAACTCTAAATTTTTAACAGCGTTCCTGTCAAATATTAGGAAGCTTCATAACAAATAGACCGAGCACTAAGCTATCCGGGCTGCTCTCCTATCAGATGTGTTGGGATCTCTTTTGAAAATGCTTTCAATTTATTTTTTAACTTCAAAATTTCATGTGGACTTTTTATTCTGACTGGTCCAGGTTTTTATCAAAGGACAAGTTCTTCTTGTATTGTTTAATAACATTGAAAACAGTTTGGCGGCAGACCTTTGAACGTGATTATAACCTCTTCACCACTTGTGGTGGTAAAGTTTTAAAAAATATTTAATAATATTTGGGTTTAAAAGTTTTAATGAAAAACGCGCGTTAAGAATTTTTCGATCTCAGTCCTTATTTCATCTCCAAGTAATTTAATTAATTGCTTTTAATTTAATCACAATTAAAACCATAAACCTTTTAATCGATTTTAAGACAACCAAACCACATAACACCAATAGTTTGTGACCTTATTGTGGTTATTTTCCTTTTTCCCCTTTATTTTCACTCACCAAGTGAGTCCCTCTATTAAAAACCAACAGTTGTTGACCATTTGACAACCTGATTATTGTAATTTAAACAAAATAAATTATTAAATCCAACAATAAAGTATTCGAAAATTAAACGTCAACAAAACGGAGAAAAAAGAACAAAAAATAATAATAAAACTGACGATATTAAATGAAATGATGTCATTGAATTGACGAACTCACTGACTGACTCTGAAATGCCAGGGCAGGCTCGTTAGCTGGCAAAGAGTGGTGGTTATCAAAAGTAGTAGAACAAAAAAAAAAAACAATGTTCAACGTCATTAACGTTTTCAAGTGCGATAACATAAAAAACAACTATAATTATTTTATACATTTGGCTCATATTTGTTATTTTGTTGTTGTTGTTGTCGTTGTCATTTTTGCATTATTTATTTGATTATGTATGAGTGAGATTCAGATAATTATTTTATAAATGTTGGTCATTGTAATTTCCCGGCCTTTTTGTTAAAATACCACAAAAACAAGTAGAAAATAATTTTATTAATTATTTTTATACATTTTATACAATTCTGTCAGAAACAGTGCGTAATGAAAGTACTTTATAAAAGTGATTTTTGGAAAATTTTATGATATAATTCACTAGAAGTAAAATCATCAAATTTTCGTTTAAATTGGAAAGATTATAGAATATCGAATATTCTGTGAATAAAGTTATCAAAATAATTAAAGTATTTTTTCAAAATATTATATTATCGAAAAATTTGTCCAATATTGTACAATTTTCTATAATTAGGGGATTTATCAAAATGTCTGTAGCTAGTAGATTTATCGAAAAAATTTCTATAAAAGCAAATTTATCGAAAATTTTATGTAAATAAAGTATTCCAGCTTTTAATAGGTGCGCTTTGTTGTACAAAAATCCTCAACCGTACTCGATTCAGAAAAAAATCATAAATCGCGACGTATATTAAAAATATAATATTATAATATTTTTTTCAGGTATCGATTATTAATATCTGCTTTGGTTATCCTATATTATCCTCTCCTACATATTGTACAGTGAGACAGAACCTTGAGAAAGTGATTGGCACCAAATTTAATTCCTTAAATATTTGATAATTAAAATTTGTTTTGTATACGGGCTTGAACCCATCTGTTCCACTATTTTTCCAGTAAAACACTTTTTTAAGAAATTAGTTGGTACTAAATTTTAAGACTTTTGTTTTTTTGATTGATATTTAATAATAAAAATTGACTTTGTATATAAGGTACTTGTCCTTACTTCTCACATGATCCTATCAATCCTACATTTCGTAATGTTACAGCTTTAAAGCTTAAAGCTGTAACATTTCTTTAGAAATATATTAGAAATTTTTATATAAATACTATTTTTATAAAATAATAATAATAATAATAAAATAATAATAATAAAATAAATAATATTAATCGAAAATTTTGTATAAATATGGTATTTATCAAAATTTTCCAAAATAAAAGATTTATCAAAAAAAAAAAAATCCTTTAATAATAGATTTATCGAACATTTTCATTAAAAATGAGATTTTGAAAATTTTCTCGAAATATCGAATTTATCGAAAATTTTCTCGTAATATCGAATTTATCGAAAATTTTCTCGAAATATCGAATTTATCGAAAATTTTCTCGAAATATCGAATTTATCGAAAATTTTCTCGAAATATCGAATTTATCGAAAATTTTCTCAAAATATCGAATTTATCAAAAATTTTCTCTTAATATCGAATTTATCGAAAATTTTCTCTTAATATCGAATTTAACGAAAATTTTCTTTAAATATCGAATTTAACGAAAATTTTCTCGAAATATCGCATTTATCGAAAATTTCCCTAAATATCGGATTTATCGAATATTTTCTCCAAATATCGGATTTATCGAACATTTTCTCCAAATATCGGATTTATCGAACATTTTCTCCAAATATCGGATTTATCAAACATTTTCTCCAAATATCGGATTTATCGAAAATTTTATTTATTTATAATAAGGCTTAACTCCTAACGATATTTAGAGAAAATTTTCGATAAATCCGATATTTAGAGAAAATTTTCGATAAATCCTATATTTAGAGAAAAATTTCGATAAATCCTATATTTAGAGAAAAATTTCGATAAATCCTATATTTAGAGAAAAATTTCAATAAATTCGATATTTAGAGAAAATTTTCGATAAATCCTATATTTAGAGAAAATTTTCGATAAATCCTATATTTAGAGAAAATTTTCGATAAAACCGATATTTAGAGAAAATTTTCTCTAAATATCGAATTTATCGAAAATTTCTCTAAATATCGAATTTATTGAAAATTTTCTCTTAATTTCGCATTTATCAAATATTTTCTCTATATGTGGGATTTATAAAAATTTTTCTGTAAATAGAAAATTTTTTGAAATTTTCTTAAAATTATCTAGCTTTTTTAAAAAATCTTTATCTTTCTGAGTGTTTGTTATCACGTTTTATTATAGAGTTTTTATTATAATATGATTAAAGTTTTTTCTTAATTAAATAAATGATTTATATCATTCTTAATGTATTTTAAAAATAATTTATTTAGTTTTTACAATGTTGAGATTTGTAAAGGCAACATCAACACTTTTTTAATTTTTATAAGTTATAATTTATTTTAAAGAGGGCTTGACTCCCAACGACACGACAAGGCGTGTTAAATATTATGACATAGAATACATTACATAATTAAATCGAGATAACACCTTAATATATTTACTTTACAAAAAATTATTATTTGGTGCTTGTCAGGACTTGATCAATGTTATTATTATTATTGCATTCTTTTATTAATTTCAACACCTTTTTTGTTTTTTTTTCGTTACATTATTGAAGCTTATTATCACTCTCAAATTGATTTTAATTACATATGAAATAATTCTCTGTTATAAATTGTTCCATTTTATTTTCTTTTTTAAATGTTCTCTCACTCTCATTATTAAGTAGCGTTGCACATAAAGTGTAAAGCATATGAACAAAATATAAACGATGTTCATGTTAGGACATGATTATTATTGTTATCTCTATTAATGTCCAAACACATGTTTACTTAACATTGCAATGTTTAAGCTCTTTCTTAATCTCAAATTAATTTTAATAAAAAACTCTCTGTGATTATGCTCACTGCCCTCATTAACATGATTTCTTTTTTTAAGAACAGGCCTCTTTCACTTCAATACTGTTAATGTAATTTATTTGTCTGCATGTAAGAAATAGAAACAGTTTAATGTAAAATTTAACATTATTAACACAGTTAATAATGATAAATGGTTGCGGTATTAAGCGTTTGTGCAAAACGGACAGAAATAATTGTACTTAATTATGCCATTCGACTCAGAATCACTTTCTGAGTTGATTTAATGATATATGTTTCTTCTTCCATCGTCACATGTTAACTTGGTTCTATTTCAAAGGACCAAGTCTGCCGTCAAACTGTTTCTAATTTTATTAAACAGTACCGGAAGAACTTTTCCGTTAATAGAAAATCTGGTTCAGCTAGAAGGAATGCTGCACATGGTATTTCTAAAGTCAAAAAATAGAAAGCATTTTCAAAAGACCTCCTAACATATCCGGTAGAAAAAATTAGCCCGGTTAGCTCTGTGCTATTTGATATGAAGAGTTAGAGCTTATGCAGTTTTAAAAATATACACATTTTAAAAAGTTTCTGGCAGGAACACTGCTAAAAATTCAAAGGCTAAAAGCTGAAGTCAAGTTTTCCTAACAAAAATATTCTTGTTGCATTATGAATGAAAAAAAAACATTCGTTCTGGCAGATTTTTTGCAACTGATCAAGAAATTTATGTTACTTGTGTTCGAGGGAATATCTAATTTTCGAAAATTTTCTTTCAACGGGCTCTATAAATACCGAAATTTATATCAAGGAATGTTTACTAAAATGGCTGCTTCAATTCTTAATACTTCTATTGTGTCGAAAAACTTCCATTGTATCAAAAATTTTCTATAAAATACGCGATTTATCGAAAATGTTCTATAAATACGCGATTTATCGAAAATGTTTTATAAAATATGTGATTTATCGAAAATGTTCTATAAATACGCGATTTATCGAAAATGTTTTATAAATACGCGATTTATTGAAAAAGTTTTTTAAAATATGCGATTTATCGAAAATGTTCTATAAATACGCGTTTTATCGAGCATTTTCTATAAATACGCGATTTATCGAAAATGTTTTATAAATACGCGATTTATCGAAAATGTTCTATAAATACGCGATTTATCGACCATTTTCTATAAATACGCCATTTATCGAAAATGTTCTATAAATACGCGATTTATCGAAAATGTTCTATAAATACGCGATTTATCGAAAATGTTCTATAAATACGCGATTTATCGAAAATTTTCGATAAATACGCGCATTTTCTATAAATATGTGATTTATCGAGCATTTTCTATAAATACGCGATTTATCGACAATTTTCTATAAATACGCGATTTATTGAAAATATTCTATAAATAAGCGATTTATCGAAAATATCGAGATTTATGAAAAATTTTCTGTAAAAACATTTTATTTTAAGTCATTTACTAAAAATCACTTTAATGTTCATAATTCCCTCATTTTAACTTTTTTTGTTAATAATTTTTATGATTTTTTTGTGGCGTATAATTAAGTTCATACTTGTGTAAAAAAAAAGATCTCTATTTTATTTACTTTATTATTGTTGTTGATAATTGTTTACTAATTTATCAAGAGATAAAAAACTATATAAACTTAAATATTTATTAAATAATAACAACTTTTAATTAACATTTTTTTGTTATTTCCATATAAATTATAAAATGTCTATAATTAAAGTAAATGTAAATAAATTTGAAACTATTAAAATTTATAGTCGTTTTCCCCATTGTATCCTCTGTTCAAATTTAAATTATTAAAAATCGATTTAAATTTTAAAACAAATGACCTTTAGGGTTTAAACCGATAATTATGTGAAATTACGTGCAGAATATTTAATGGAATTTTTGAAGCGAAATGAGCAGCAAACTTGTGGTCAACAATTGCAAATTATTATATCATGGAGAAAGAGTGAGAGAAATTGGGAATAAAGCGATTACAGGAGTTATGAAATATTAATCAGATTCGAAAAAAACTCATGAATTGTTAAGAACGATAAATATTCAATTAAATAAATCAATTATTTTTTAAACTCTAAATCATAAAAGCTTAATTCGACTTAGACGTATCCTCTATTACTTGATTCGATACATTTTATTTTTTAACATAAAAGCATTTAAAGAAAAACTGCGATAAAAACGGATAAATTTTTACCATTTTTTTACATTAATTTGGAAAAAGGTTCATTAATTTTCTGAAGAAAAAATATCTAAATTTAAGAAAGCACCTTGACTAACACATATACCAACATATCTTCTTTATATACTTTAAAACTTCTTATAGGGGTGACTGACTGAAAACAAATTTCAAAACTTTAAGTTTTATATAATCGAAAATTCGATTTTTTATTAAAGTGATTACGATCATTTAGGGGAATGGGAATCTGTTTTCAGTTCTGTTTTAGAGACTTGACTACATTATGGTAAATTTTTATAATAACAGCTCTTTACTTTCATCATATATAGAGTACCTGTCGGTCTGCTCTGCTGGCTGTCCATGTAAGGTTGCGCAATGTCAATATTTTTTGGATATAATTCTGTAAATTTGGAACCGTTGGAGATATGTTAATGAGATTTTCCTATATGTAGAGGAGAGGTATTATGGAAGAAGGGGTTCAAGTGATAATATGAACACCCAGTTGGCCATCACAAATAAATTAATTTTGTTAAATTATTATTTATGTCGTATAATTTTCGTAGAACTTTAGCGAAGAAAAGGTGTTAAATAGATAGATTTTTATTCTAGTTCACATACTTTTTCTTCAAATTGAACAATTTTATTCAAATATTAAAAAAAATAATCAAAAATTTTTTTGGTAAAAGATGTTAAATTAAATAAAATTTCATTAAAAACAATATTTAGTAAAAAAAATTCTACATAATAAAATGAAGTTAATTGGAAAAAATATTTTATAGAACATTCTAATTAAATATGATTGAAATTAAATCAATTTATGCGAAATAAAATCACAAAAATGCAAATGGAAGATCAGCTGATCAACAAACTTGTAAGTAACTTTTCATCAGAAATACAAGTCGGTTGGCTCACCACCGTCCTATTCATATTGTACTATCTTTAGTTGTCTATTACGTTTTCTACACTATTTAATTTATATCTAAAACTAGCTTTTACTCGATGAGCTTTGCTGCACAAAAATTCTTCTCAGTTCTTGATCTTTAAAGATATTTTACAAATCACAATTCGACATGTATTAACATATTTGATTGGACATAATTCTCGTTGTAGTAGATCTACAGATATTCAATAATCAATTTTTGCTTTGTATGGGAGCTACTCCTCTGATCCCATCCGTCTTACAGTATGTCTAGTAAAACAGTTTCTTGAGGAAGTCATTGGGAATAAATTTGAAAATTCTCGCTGTTACAGTTCTTAAGATATTTTATAATCAATATCTACTTTGTGTTGGGAATACTCCTTCCCTTAGTCCTTAATATTTTATGTATTAATTTATTACAACAATTTAACGTATATCTTTTCTCATTTCAACTAAAAATTTAATATATTTAACTTTAATTTGGTATTTAAATTGAAAAATATTTATCAATATAATGAATTAATTTTTGTGAATTTGAATAATGCATTATTTAAATTGAATAATATTTATTCAAATTAACCGCATTTTTATTAACGAATTCAAATAGTCATATTGCCAAATTTAACGAAAAAATAACAAAAATTTTTGTTATGATGAATAAAAGTTTTGTTGGCTGAAAAGTAGTTTAAATACTTTTCGTCAATTGTACAACATTTTTCGTTATATTTACTACCTTTTCTGGTTCAGTGTAGATAGTCCTTGTAAATCTCAATTAAAAGGTGTGCCCATGGGTATATGTTTTGGATATCCCTTATAGTTTCAGTGATATTCAAGTCGAAATAAATGTTAAACCTTTTATAAACTTTGTCTTTTTAAGTCTTAATAAGTTAGTGGGCTTCTTTTTAGTTATGGACCACATTCTTTAAAGAATTCTTATAAATATTTTTGCAGAATCGTTAAAAATTTATATTAATCTGAATTTCAAACTTTGAAAAAATCTATTTTTGGGATTTTGCCAGAAGGTTGGTAGTTAAGATCATTTCACTGATAAAATCACTTTTTTTATTCTGAACTTTATAATTGTTTATCGTAAACATTATTTGGAATAAATAGGGGCAAATATCTGCTCACTAGCCGTATCCAAATTCGGTTTATTTTAACAAGGATAATACATTCTGTTGTTAAGTTTTCAAATCGGAAAGCTGAAAATTATCCAAAATATATAACATATGAAAGTCGATTATCAAAAAATTATTTTTTGCTGGACGACCGTTATAATTACTGGACCATCATTTGAGTGAAAAAAGTCAAATTTTTAACAAGAATTAAACGGATTGATATTTTGGATATTTTCGTATGAATAATTGGGAATCTTTTGAATTGCCCGATTCATGGAAATATATATCATTTTGATATTTCAAATTTCAATATTAATTTGATTTTTTATAAAAATGGTAAAAAATCGAAATTTTTAGTTTTCAATTAATTTTTGAAGTCGTTTTGAAAGTTAGAAATAACTTTTTCAGATCAAGGATGAAGCCTATCGATATTTGCTAATGTTGCAGGTAGCTCACATGTAATTGTCCTCCCGCATTTCGATAGAAATACAAAAATCGCTTTAAGTGCATAAATTAAAAAAAAAATGTGAAATATTGTAATAATATTCCATTAATATTGCACAGATCGGTCCATGATGGTACCACAGATCGGTCCATGATGGTACTACACTTCAAAAAATCGCCTCAAATAAATTTATTTCTTAAAAACACAATTATTCAAATTATAGAATAAAATTCTACGAGGGTCAGTTCATATTTCTTCATGTCTATTGGTCTTAACTGTCTTTAGAGTTAATGGCTTCAAATATTAATAATTAACAAGTTCTGTTTTAAGGAAACTATATCACGTCTGGCAGCCCTGATTATTCGATCATGATATAAAGTGTTTTATACTTGATGAAAAAATAAATTATATAAATTTCTTAATCATAAATCAGAGTACACAAAATATCACCTCAATTATTTCTATATTCTCTATTAACAAAACCCTTCCAGATATAAATCAAGATAAGAAACTCAATACACCTACAACTACATTAACAAAATAAATTCAGTAAATCTGTGTAAATATTTTGTGGCATCAATGGATGATCAAATATCTATAGAAGACAACGAATCTGAGAAATGATAATACTGAAAAAACAAAATCAGAAACATGACAACTTGTTACATCCAAAGACAACACAAATATACATAAATACATGTAAAAATATTATGTTTATTATTACAACAAGAAAAAAGAGGAAAATCCTAGAAAGAAAAAAATTATAGACAAGTTAACAAAATTAAGAGAGAAAAAAATGTATATCAAAGACCTTATTTTTTCTATTTGCCCACATTTATGGGAAACCAAAGGCAGAAAGGAAGATGCAGAAAAATAAATAAAATTTTTACTAAAGACCTAAATTGATACACACACACAAATTTACACTCTAACATACACACATTTGCCATTCGAAGAGACAATAAATAAATATGATTTAGCATAAAACAAGATTATCAACAGGCTTTTTTATAGATATTTTATAATAAACATCCTGTGTGTCTCTAACTCTAACTCATACCACTATAGATTTTCTTTCCCACACATATATAAATTTATGTACATGTATGTGTTAATATAATACATTCTCTCTCACACACATTTATTCATTTATAACAAAACAGCATGTTGGCAATAGGAAGTCATTTAGTCAATAATATCAGAGAGCTAGAGGTGACTTTAGAAGGTAGCAGCTTCATCTTCTTCTATAGAGAGGAAACTCCCAATAATAGACATGATTATAGATGTAATAGTATAAGTAAATTATTTAACCTAAAGACTTTCCCCAAGCACCAATACATACACACACACATTAAAACTAACTTAAATACAAAAATTTCTAGCGTTTTATTGTTGTTGTGGTTTCCTTTTGGGGGGTATAAATGTTTAAGAGTTCGTGTCTGAAAAAGTCCAAATAGGCAAGAAGAAGAAGAAAAATTTTTGATGTGCGTGCTAAGGAAATTTTTATATGTTTTGTCAACTCATAATTTCCAGCAAAAATATTTCATCAATTTGGTTAGAGATTTTTCCATGTATTAACTATCATTTGAAGCAGATTAATGTATATAATACTAGTGAAGACCTGGTGCGCTTTGTCGCCCTTAAAATGGTCCCAACCTATCCGCCTTTCATTCTGTCCAGTAAAACAGTTACTTAAAACATTTATTGGGACCAAATTTAAAAATGCTCGCTTTAGTGATTCTTTAGATATTCGATTATCAACATTTGCTTTGTATGGAGACTACCTCTCAGTCGGATCCTATCCATGCTATATTTTGTCTAGTAAAACAGTTGCTTGAAGAAGTAATTGAAACCAAATTTGAAAATTCTTGCTGTGTTAGTTCTTTAAATATTCGATGATCAATATTTGCCTCGTATGAGGGCTGCCTCTTCCCCTTATCTGTCTCGCATTTTGCTTCATAAAGAAGTTTCTTATAAAAGTTATTGGGACCAAATTTTTGATGAAGTGGTTCTTTAGATATTCGATAATCAATATTGTTGCTTTGTATGGGGGGGAAACTCTCCCCCTGGGCCTATCAAAATTTTGTATGGCCTATGTTACTTTCAGGTATATGCGGATCATTTTGTGAACATTTCAACAAAATCGGTTCAGTAGTGAAGTTGTCTATAAGTCAAATAAACAAACAGACAAACAAACACAGTTACATTTTTATATACAGATTTTGTGTGATTTTAATATGATGTAAGGGGAGTTTCATAGTGATCACAAGATTTCATAGATATTGCACGCAAAGAAAAGTCATTTTTTCAGTATGTTTTTCGCAAAACTACTATTTTCGTGGGAAACATTTATTGTTATCGCCAACATGTCAAAAATTGAATTATTGTTTTTTCTTTTTTGGATAATTTGGTTGCTGCAATAAAAGTACTGTCAGTAAATTAACAATTCTATGTTGGTCGTAATATGTTAGGAAATTTGACATAAATTTTATTATTGATAAAGATTATTTTTAATGGTTGTACTACCATATAATGGTAGAGTGACAACCATAATATGTTGCCTATCGTTTATACTTATGAGATATATTTGTTTCCCTGCTTTTGAACTTTTTTATTAAAAAGCTTCCGATTAGTATATATATCTTCTACTGAACCGATTTTACTAATTTTTAAAAGGAACCTTCTAAGTAAAGTAACAAATCAAATATATGAACAATTTGCTTAATTTGGCTTAAGGAAACTTATTTCACAGGTATTGCAATCGAATTTAACGTGACTCAATATTCCAACTTGAGTTGAAAGTTATTTTAAGATAAATTTTTATAAAAAAATAAAATTTCACATTTTTTATTGTACTTTTGGAAAAAATTAAGCATTAATTAAATTTAAAAAAGGATCGGGGAGACGTCTCACTTCTTCATGTGAAAATATTGAAAAAATTCAATCCGCATAAATTGTCAGATTACCCTGATGGTGTTAATTATGATAAGTCGATATCTGAATAATTCTGAAACAATTTGGTAGGTAATTCTCTACTCCACTAACCTGAAGGGAGTTTAAAATACAAAATCATCACACTTTTTCTGTGAAACAGTTCTGTAAGTGTGTTACTGGGATTACATTTCAAAGGTTTTGCTGTTGCAATATTTTATTTATTTAATAAGAAATTGCTTTTGAATGGAGGTTAGTTTTGATTCTGGTTCTATCCCACTCAAATTCATTCAATTAGTTTGAAAAACGCTAACGCTTTTCCTTATGCCTATTTGCTCTTTAATTTTCCAGAAAAACATTTCTGTAGAAATTGTAGCTTTAACAGTTTTGTTGATATTTAAAAATTAACATCTGTTTTTATTGGTATTTCCCTCCAGATCCTTCCAAAAATAGTGTTACCTTTGGTTATTTCGGAGTAATTGTCCCTTAAGCACTATAAGTGATTTAAACATTATGTGTTACTGATGCTGTCGGTAATGAAATAATGTCACTTTTACGTACACCGATCCACTTTTTGAGTCGATTTAGTATTGACTATTTGTTTAAACGTGCGGATGGCTTTAATTTAGTAAACGTTGTAGATACTCCACAGGTCGCAATTTTGGTGATATCACAATGAAATGTAATGATTATTTTGAGTAAAGAGAAAAGCCTATTAAACTTGTAGATGATCAGTTCAATATTTCATTCTTACATTCTCCCGGAATAGTTTAATGGAATTTGTCAAAATCCTTTTCAAGAAGATCTGTCCACACACGATTGTAGGTCCCATATAAACGTATTTCATAAAATAAGTTTTAAGTTTATAAATCTTAAAAAATGTTTGTTATAATTTTTCATACTCTATAAAAAATTAACGAGAATCTATTTACAATTTCCTTACCCCTCTTAAGTAAAAATCTTTCATATGTGTGAATTAGATTTTAGATCACCTATTTAGAATTATCTGTATCGGCCGGTGCTTATAACCATTTCCTCTGATAAGGAGTGAGACCTAAACACACGCTTTTCATTAAAACTTTTAACCCAAGAATGAAAATATGAAGTTTATTGGTTTCGTTTTTTTAACATATGTATGTTCAGAATATTTCGATCTCAGTCCCTACTTATGTGAGCATTTTGAAAATGTTTAAGACAATCACAAAACAAGTAATAAAATTCAATGAGTATAAATAACTTTCTTGCTTTCATAAATGAACGCAGAGAAAAAAAATATGTTTGCGGTAATCATAAACGAGAAGCAACATACTATTGTTATTAAATATTGTTACCGTAACAAAAACATTTGATTTATTCACATTGTGATTTTGCATTAATAGAAACAGTTATTGTTAACGCCACTAAAAATATTTTTATTTTAATAAAACATATTTTTATTGTAATAAAAAATTTGTTTATTCGCATTATCATTTTGCATTGATAACAATATTTATTATTATCGCCACTAAAAATATTGCTATTCATATAATTATATTTTTTTAATTTCCTAAGTTTTTATTTATAAATAATGAAAACATTAATTTAAATATGTAAAAAATATTTATTCATATTAAGAAGTCAATTAACTGAAAATAATATTTTGTCCTTATGACAATAGTTTTTTAAAAGGGCTGTTTAACAACAATTAATATTGTGATTAGTGAAACATATTTCGAAACATATTGCGACCGCAATATTTTTTACTTAATAAAAATAATTTTATTAAAGCAACAAAATTGTTAAGAAAATAAAATAAAATCAACAATAAACATGTTGGCTATAACAATAAATGTTTGCCGCAAATATATTAGTGTTTGCGGCAAAAAAATTGCGAAATGACTTAAGTTAATCTAACTCGAATTCGAAGCACTAATCAGTAGAGCTTATAACGACTTTTTTTAATATTCCTAATTTTAAGAAATTTTGCCCGACAATTTACATGTAAAACTCCCCTCATTTACTTTCCATTACGTACACTTTATTGATAAAATGTGTAATATTGATGTGAAACGTGTGTAAATTTATATTCTGTCGCATGATATGTATGTAACACATAATGTGTAATAATTGAATCACAAATTTATATTTATTTTATCTCTGTTATCATTTTTACCAACAAATTTATCTATATTTCGATTTACTTATTTTATTTTCCTGTCGATTATTTTCTGTTAATGTTTTACAGTAATTTGAGTACATTAAGTAATACACCATTTCCTTAAACAAGATTAAAAAAAGCGTTTTGTTGAGGTTATAAAAATTATAATTCAAAATTTTGTAAAAATAATTTTTCATAATCTTTATTTTTATTATTCTGTGAAGTTATTTTGGAAATGGTGTAGTTTTTATTAAAATGCTTTTGACATTTATGTTGTATGAAATTTTATTTAATTTCAATTTATTTTATTATCTGTATTGATTCTTTTTTTATAAAATGTACTTATTTTAGTTAATAATTTGATGTATTTATTTGTGATAATCATATTTAAGAAAGATAACGAAAACACTTCAGAATATTCATCTTTGTTTTTTTAATTTATAAATCAATGAAATAATGTCTCGGTGGTGATATTTTTAACACCAATATTGAAAAAGGTTATTAAAATTGATATTGAAATTATCAATTTTAATTAAAATTTTTGAAAATGTTGAAAACATTAAAACAAAGTTTAGATTAAGACATTAAATGGGCCTTTAGTTGCGGTGGGCGTATAATTAATAAATTCTTGCAAAATATTTTTATATTAATTAGAGAGTTTTAATGATAACTGAAATATTTATCTATAAAGTCAAATCATAACTAAAAAAATTGTTAAATTATGCTTCATAGAGAAAAAATATTAATTCAACATTGTTTTTCATTTAATACAAATTAATATCAAACGATTCTAAACTGAAACTGAATGAATACATGATTATTTTCTAAAATCAATTATGTTCATTGTTGATTTTATTTCAAGTTTTTTTCTCGAAATTTCACATGGTTAGAGCCAAAGTATATTCGAGTTTATTTGGAAAGCCATAGGACCTTATGTCGTCAGGCATGATGTCGGCGACCTTCCCATGGCCACCTTGGGTATGTTGATGTTTAAAATTTTGTCATAAATTAATTTAGAAATCTTGTATATAAAGTGCTTGTAAATATCTTATATTTGTATATTATCTCTTATAGATTCAGAGGTTTTTTCAACAAGGTGGCAACCTTAATTCACAGATAATACAACTTCTTGTTCTGAACTTGATATTTTTTTATTAAATCAAATGCGTCTCAACTAAATCCGAATGAGCTTGATGCAAAGACCTAAACACAAGCTGTATCCAAACTTTTTCAATAAAAAAATGAAAGTTCTCAATTTTCAAAGCTGGAGTCAGTTTTATATATACCTTTACAGGTAAAGTAAACACCTGAAAAGGATTGTTATTGGAAGGTCGTTATAATAATCATTTAATGAAAAAAGGTAAAAAAATTTAAGCAGATACTGATTGTGATTTTGAATGAAATTTTTTTTAAATTCTATTAGCAAAAGAAATTCTAACTTTTCTTTACAATTTCTAACGTTTTCAAAAATATCAAATACTTGTATCAAAAGCTTATATCTTTTGTCCGAAATCAAATCTAAAGCTGAAAGATATTGTAAACATCCACTAACCCCTGATGAGCTGGAGGCCTGTTATCCCTTAAATAAATATTAATATATATTTTTATAGTTTTTAGTCAGTGGTGATTACATTTTAAGCCCTTTTCGGAAACACTTCCATTAACCATTTTATAGTGCTTTCTATCACTTTACTCGAACCATCTCCATTAAAATCTATCACACTTTTTTGTGCTTTTCAAATCTCTTTTACCAAAAGCCCAATAACTCTCCACTGGCCTTAGCTCCAGTCAATTTGGATGATTTCACTCTCTTGATGCAAATACCACATAAGACCATAAATAAGTCTTATATGTCTTATGAAGTCTTACAAATGGAATCAACTTCTTTTGCAAAAATTTCTTTTTTTTCTCTAAATATTCTTTGTTTTAAGTTCAGGTATTTAATTAGCCCGTTTTGAAAAATAATTGACTTCTCTGAAATAGCATATTACTTGTCATTTTTACTGATTTTAGGCCCAAAACTTTTCTTCTACATTCCCTCGAGCAAGATAAGTTTTATTTATCACCCATAATCCAGCAAGAATATTTTTTCAAACTTCACTTCAATTTCCGTGCAGCTTTTCCTTTAAGTTTTTAACAGCTTTTCTGTCCGAATTTTTTTGGTTTTAAACCTCTAATTTAATTATTGGAAATTTAAAGGTCCAAAAACTGAGATAACCGGGTTGCTTTCATACTAGATATGTTTCTATGTTTCTATCTTTTTGGTTTTAGGAACATCAACTGTACAATTGCTTTAACATGAACCAAGTTTTCTGTTAATAACAGAACTTGAAATACTAGAACAACTTTCTGCAGGAACAAGTTCGCTTTTTTTAAACGTCTGTTTGTTTTTTGATCTTGGACCGAAATAAATTGGAAAATCTGAATTTAAAGTTCAAAATATTTATCAGAGTTTTAAATATAATTTGATTTTTGCCTAAGAAATTATTGCAACGTTATTCTATAAACATATTTAAATTTATTTAATTAAATATATTTAAGGATTACAGTCCTTTTTCCAAAGTTCTACTTTAATTTGCCATAACATTATTATACATTTTTTAAACCAGCTTTAACGATTGTCGAAATTTTCTCTATACCAAAAAAAGCTCTACTTTAAAATTAATTACTCTTGCTATAAAAACGAAAGAGTATATTAAAAACTATAAAACGTTTTCAACTTTAATTAATTTCAAAAAATGACAAACTGCCTGCATTTTGTGACCATTTAATTTTTAAAACGTTGGCACTTAAGGGAAAAGTAAATTAATTTAATTTTTTTTGGAAAACATACAACACGAGAAAATATGAACATTAAATTTAAAAATAAAACGAGAAAACATAAAAAAGACTAAAATTATGTTTTTTTCCAAATTTTTATGATCTAAATTATATTCACACTTTTGCTCTGATTTAAGCAGACAATTAAAAATGTTATTAAAACAAAATGTATGTTAAATACAAGAAAAAAACATGAATGTTAACATAAAAATTTGTTAAATCTCTGTTGACTTAAATGTAGACTTTTTATTGTCATATTTTAATCAGTTATCAACCCAGGGAGCAAAGTCTACAAACAAGGTGTAAAAATTATTACGAAGCATCAAAATAAAATCTCTTCATAATTTAACATCAAAAAAAAAGAGAACAATAATAAAAACATATCTACCAAACTACAACAATTTCATAAATATCAACAGCAAACCGAGAAAATCTCTACAGAAAAAAACAGACATAAAAAACATTATCACAACATCAGCATTATTAACGCCAACAATCGGTAACAACAAGTTACAAAAATAAAAACAAAAATACAGAGAAATTCTGTCAAATGAGAGCAATAACCATGACAGACAGGACTGGAAATTTTTATACCTGCAGTTTTAAATAAATATTTTTTTAGCATACAAAAATCCAGTCACTTTGAATTTCAATTGCTTAAGAGATAAAAAAAATGCGTTAACCCTTCCACAAAAATGAAATTATTAATTTTTTTAAGCTAAAAATTCTAAAATAAATTCATTTAAGTTTCCTCCCTCAAAATCCTTAGGCAGGATTCCGCTTAGTTGAGGTAAAGTATTACTTTTTGCAAACAACTAAGTAAAATTCTGTATTTAATATTACGGAGTGAAATCATAAAATTCTTAATACACGCTTCTCAATAAACTTTTGGACCAGGTATTATTATTGAACAAAATTCAAAGGTATGTTTTCAATGTTTTAAACAGTACCGGAAGAACTTGTCCTTTGATAGAAAACCTGTTACTGGTATAAGGAATGATCCACATGACGTTTCTGTTGCTAAAAAATCAGAAAGCATTTTCAAAAGGAATTCCAAACATCCGGTAGGAATATAGTCCGGTTAGAAAAGTTAATACTAATGCAGGTATAAAAATATACAAGGCTTAAAAAGTTCGTAAGAGGAAAATTGCTAAAAATTGAGAATCCTAAATCAGAGCATAGAAAATTAAGTCAAATTTCTATGCTCAATGTTTGCTGCATAGTGAATATCGAAACGTATGTTCTTGCAAAATTTTATGTTGTAGAAGCTTGAGGGTATGTTAAAGAGAAGTTTTAGAAGTCGAAAAGTCAAAATTTCTAATAGATTTTAGTTTACAGCAAACAATATGCTGTGCTCTATAAATAATCTTACTATGCAGCTACCAGAGAATGTTTACAAACGACTGCTATATTTTTGGCCTGACTTCGAATCCTGTCACTATGGTAAATAAGTCCTTGAATGATACAAGAATGATACCAAGAGAGGTTGCTAAGGCCAATGTGGAGAGATATTGAGCTTTTGTAAATTGAAAACTGAAGAGCACGAAAAATATACCCAAAAGTGTGCTCCATTTTGAACGGAGATTTAGTGAACGGAGAGCTTGTAACAAAAAGCACTAATGGAAGAGTTTTCGAAAAGGGTTTAAAATTTCATCGCTTGTAATTTTTTAATTTTCTGGAAAAAATTTAACCTTTAAATTTAATAGTTTCATTTTATTCACATCTGCTTGTTAGTGTATGTATGTTAAGATTTTTCTATCTCACTTCTCATTCACAATCATTTTCATTTAATACCTACAAATTCCTCAGATGATATACGTTTTATTTGTGTCATTTGAACTGTTCTTTCCATATTTTATTTTTAGTGCGAAATCGCTGAACAGGAGTAGAGAAATTATAGTAACGATTTGTTGCTTAATACAACTGTAAATCCCAAGAATAATAAAAAATCAACTAAACACCACCAGCAACAAAAAATATTAGTGTAAGTAACAGTTGTTGTATTTGTATTTGTATGAGACTAAAGTTTTATATATTACAGGTTATAGTTGCTTGCTTAATCAACAAAAATAGAAGCCAACAACAACAACTGTGCAAACATTACCGTTTTCTCCGCTCATTTATAATCATAACCGTTAATAGAATTTTGTAGAACGGAAACAGTAGAAATAACTGTGCATGGATTACCTCGTTTTCTGCACACGATATTAAATAAACAGGATTTAGATAAGAAGAAGGTAACCTTGTGAATAGAACTTTATCCATAAAAAGCTATAAGTGAGCTTAATTTAAATGAATTAAGTCAGCTTAAAAGATCAAAGTTTACAGCAGATTTATCAAAATGTTTCATCTCTTTTCTATGAAGAAATTTAACTTTAAATTGTCCTATCAAAACTTAACCTTAACATTTCTATCAAAAATTGAGCTTCAATATTCTCTTAAAAAAGCTGAGCTTTATTTCTTCTATTAAAATGTTGAAATTAAATTTTTTGCTGCAGAGAAGTTGAGACTCAAGTTTTGTGTATAGAAAAGTTGATACTCAAGTTTGTGTATTGGAAAAGTTGAGATTCCAAGTTTTGTGTACAGAAAAGTTGAGAGTCAAGTTTTGTGCAAAGAAAAGTTGAGAGTCAAATTTTGTGCAAAGAAAGTTGAGACTCAAGTTTTGTGTACAGAAAAGTTGAGAGTCAAGTTTTGTGTACAGAAAAGTTGAGAGGTCAAGTTTTGTGTACAGAAAAGTTGAGAGTCAAGTTTTGTGTAAAGAAAAGTTGAGAGTCAAGTTTTGTGTACAGAAAAGATTCAAGTTTGTGCATAGAAAAGTTGAGACTCAAGTTTTGTGTAATAAAATATTCAAGTTTTGTGTACCAGAAAAGTTGAGAGTCAAGTTTTTGTAACAGAAAAGTTGAGACTCAAGTTTAATTTATAGAAAAGATGAGACTCAATTTTTGTTTCGAGAAAAGTTGAAACTCAACTTTTGTTTCGAGAAAAGTTGAAACTCAACTTTTGTTTTTTAGAAAAGTTGTGCCCTAAAGCTGAACATTTGAGTCAAACTTCAAGACTATTCTTAGAGGAATAGCATGTAGTTCAGCGTCAAGACTTTCTTTACAGAAAAATCCTGAAATTCAAATTTTATGGTTTCCTTCTCTTTCCATCCTCTAATTTATATAAAATGCTGATGAGCAAAATCAGTGATTCTGTGAATTTCTACTTTAGATTTTTTCTTCCAAATAAATTTCTCAAAAGTGCATTAGTGTTAGTTAATGTATAACTGTAGTTATTGTAGTTGTTAATGTGTTGTAGTATTGTATTGTTTAGAGTAGTTTGAGTGATGAGGTGGCAACTTAAAAGAGATTTGTTTACTTGGTTTCACATTTTGAAAGTGTTAAATGTGTTCCAAGCCAACCGTTGTAACTATGGCAGAGAAGATCATCTCTTGACAAACAACAACACCAACAAACAAGAAACGACTGTGTTAAGGGAGCCGTAGACGATGTTACCCAGACATTTAGATGAGATTTGTGTTGGTGTTTTTCTTTTTCTTGTTCCATTTTTGGCAGATTTATTAAACTGAGTTCTGTTGCTGATATTCCTGTTTGCTTGTTATTGTTGTAAAGGTAATGGGCACAAAGATGAAAGGTGTTAACATATATCGCATGAATTCAAACACCAACCAATACAGTTATTGAGGCAGAAAGATAAATGCGGATACGAAAGAAGGCAGCAGCAATTAATTTTGATGATGAAAAATTGAAAATCTAATTGCCTTTAACGTTTCCATAGCAAAACATAACGGAAGGGATTCTTAAGCTAAATTGATGTCTATATACCAAGAAGAATTTATATCAATTTTATGACTCACACACATACATACATGCAAATGTTGAAGTAACAACAATTGAAATACAATTTAATAAATGTTCTGGGCTGGACATGTATAGGAAAATATTCATAATGATTAAATGATAATGATAATGACGATGCCATATGTCGACAATAAAGAAACTTAAAGATGATGAAGGTTTCTATGTCGTTTTCTTGGTTTATTGAAATGTGTTAATGTTATAATCATAAAGGCAAATTGGATATTTGTATCCCGGTTTCAAGTTAACAAACCATGATATCCTTTACAATAAAAAAACTTTTCCTTCTCTTCCTTCAATAGTTATAAAAATGTTTACAAAACTATTTTCTCTCCCTGTTTTTGTAATGGAAACATGTACGATTAAGGTTTCGTTATCTTTTTAGCTTATCTTCACATATGTCTTTTTTTTTGGAAGGCATTTCTGTTGTTTTGTGGAACAATATGTTTTTTTTTAACAAAAGAATTCTTTAGCATGATTAATTTTAGTTTCAGTTTTTAAAATCATTTAAATGGATAAGAAAAAGGTTCTGTTCATGACAAACAAAATTTGTTGGTTGGTTTTGATTTAAGGGTAATGAACTTGAAAAGAAAATAGTTTGTAACAATATTTCAGTTACATTAATAAGATTTTTTTATAAAAAAGTTTAATTGTGAGTGTTTGCGCAATTTTTCTTGAGAGAAAATTTTGAAGATTAGCTGAAGGATTTTTTCTCTTGAGAAACTTTAGAGATCAGTTTCGAAACTTTTCTGAAGAAAAATTTGGAAGCTTTTCTTTAGAAATTTGTAAAAATTGAATCTCAACTTTTGTTTATAGAAAAGTTGAGACTCAACTTTTGTTTATAGAAAAGTTGAGCCTCAACTTTTGGCTTATAGAAAAGTTGAGCCTCAACTTTTGTTTATAGAAAAGTTGAGCCTCAACTTTTGTTTTATGAAAAGTTGAGCCTCAACTTTTGTTTATAGAAAAAGTTGAGACTCAACTTTTGTTTATAGAAAAGTTGAGCTCAACTTTTGTTTATAGAAAAGTTGAGCCTCAACTTTTTTTTATAGAAAAGTTGAGCCTCAACTTTTGTTTATAGAAAAGTTGAGCCTCAACTTTTGTTTATAGAAAGTTGAGCCTCAACTTTTGTTATAGAAAAGTTGAGCCTCAACTTTTGGTTTAAAGAAAAGTTGAGCCTCAACTTTTGTTTAAAGAAAAGTTGAGCCTCAACTTTTGCTTATAGAAAAGTTGAGCCTCAACTTTGTTTATAGAAAAGTTGAGCCTCAACTTTTGCTTATAGAAAAGTTGAGGGCCTCAACTTTTGCTATAGAAGTTGAGCCTCAACTTTTGTTTATAGAAAAGTTGAGCCTCAACTTTTGTTTATAGAAAAGTTGAAGGCCTCAACTTTTTGCTTATAGAAAAGTTGAGCCTCAACTTTTGCTTATAGAAAAGTTGAGCCTCAACTTTTGTTTATAGAAAAGTTGAAAGCCTCAACTTTTGTTTATATATGAAAAGTTGAGCCTCAACTTTTTGTTTATAGAAAGTTGAGCCTCA
>PYHX02000063.1:0-35429 GCA_004302925.2 Cochliomyia hominivorax | reverse complement strand
TACAAAGCCAACCAAGGTCTTGCAAAGCAGTCCAAAATTGTTTGAGTCTATCTTGATAGGTTTATACATTTCCATGAATCCAAACCGGCTGAGAAAATGGTGCTAGAAGACTATAAATATTTTATTATAGAAATATGCATCTAAATTGTATACTAATCAACTTACAGATGTTAAGATCAAGCCACGACATTTATTTGATTCGATTTCATCAATTGAATTGTTTATATCACGTAATAATTCAAAATTTAAACCATTTACAGGTGGACGATTCATCGTCAAAGTTGCAATGCCGGTTTTGTCATTCACTTCGACTGTAGTTAGCTTTCCACCGGGACGAAGAAGACATACAACGCAAGATGTTACTCAGGCTTCCGGAATAATAAAGCACTTGATCTTATAGATTGCATTTTAAAAACTGTAAGCAAAAAAGAAATTGGACTTGATCACTCTGTATAAAAGTGAAACATTTTTACTCTAAAACATTTAGCGTAAATATCAAATATCAAAAATATGAAAATAATAAAATATTTAAAAGAATTAAAACATTTGTGATTTTCTTTACTTTTTCAACTTATTTTAATATAAATAATAAATGAAAAAAATCTTTGTACTAAATTGAAATCGTAAACGGTTCTAAACAAAGAAAAAGATTCAATAAGAGCAACAAAATAGAGTGAGTGCTACCAGATGTTTTAGATAACTTGAAACACCAATTCGAGCGATAGCGGATTACTGTACATATATATATTATTTGAAAAAGTTTCTGTTTCATGAAAATTTAAAATTTAATTAATACTAAAAATTTTATAAAAAATGAAGTGAACTACTGAACCGAAACAGAATAGCAATAATTCGACTACCCAAGAATATCAAACGATAATCTGAGCCCTTTTCTTTCACTCCCACTGAAGTTGAAAATATCATTTCCAAATCGAAACCCTCGAAAACTCTTGGCATCTCAATGCTAATGTTAAAAAAAAATTGGTAATGTAGCAATTAAATATTTCACATAGCAATTATATATCTCACATATGATTCCAGATATTTAAAAAGTTGCGAGAATTATTTCTATTCTGAAACCTGATAAACCCGCGAAAAATCATAACACCAGATTTCCCTATTATCACCTACAGGAAAAGTTTTAGAATCGCCACTACTACCGTTCCTTTATAACGAGACAAACTGTTAACGGTCTCAAGCAGTAGCAACCTGCCAACAAACAATTTTGGCAGCTCTGGATCTATTTAAAACCTTTAATACGGCCGTTCACTACATGCTGATAAATGACATCACGAACTCAACTCTAACCAAAGATATCAAACGCTGTATTTCTAACTTCCTCAATGGCAGGCATTTATCGCACGATGAAAATAGGTGCACCTCAAGGAGGAATACTGCCACTGAAGGCAGTATTCCTCCTTGATTCAAAATTACAAAATTACAAAATCCTAGATATAGTCGTCGACAACCTCCTTCACTTCCCTTCAAATTGCATACAATACCATATCCTATGCAGATCATGAAGGCAGATCTGAGTTAAATCTATCCACAGACTGGTTGTAGTAAAAAACTGTGCGAATTGATAGTAATATATTTGAAACTGTTGAACATAAGTACTTAAAGCGATTTTATTGCAACGAAAGAGAAAAATGGTTCTTGATATTTTCAAAATTACGGTGCCCGTGATTAAACCAACTAATTATTAATCGTAAACAAGATGTACTCATGAAATAAATCAGTTTTGTTCAAGATCGATCATGGTAAGACTAAAGGTTAGGTAAGGCCATCAGGCCACCATGGAAGATTAAATGCACTGGATATGGTTCACTTGGGTTCTTAAAGTCCCTTTGTGTTACTTTTGTCATTCACATCGACTGTAGTTAGCTCTCCACTAAACAAAATTTTGACAATATCTTAATTATCTGTCTCAGATGCCATATAAACGGGAGGAGACCTGCCGTTTCAAGAAAATCTCAAACGGCCAAATTCCATCATTACATATTCCATCATAAACATAGTTTCCTTAAAAACTCATCTCACGAAAGAAGCTAGTGAATGATGTTAAAAGTCGCTTGAGTATCTTTATCAAACTATTTATTATGATTGCTTATTACATTAGGTCCTAAATTATTTATACTTTTACCCTATTATTTATTTATATTAATTGACTTTTAATATTGACACATAGATGTCGCCAGCTAGTATTAATAACAAATTTTTCATTTTGACAATCAATAGATGGGCACTGTGTGTTTTAAAAATATTGTTTGGTAACTCTGTTAACACGTCACATTAGATTTTTGACAGACACTTGCTTTCGTATTCGCATTCGTCGTTTGGTGAGTTCGGACGCACAAAATCACTTTCTCTTCAAAATAACCGCTATAGTTTTGGTCTTCAATTTGTTTTAGCTGAAAATAATAAATTATTAATAGAAAATAAATATAATGGGTGCCGATAAGAAACAACAAAAAGTACAATCCTCTGGATTCACCAAGGAAGAAGAGCTTTTGTTGCAAGATTTCAGTCGTAATGTTAGCACAAAATCTTCTGCCCTTTTCTACGGCAATGCATTCATCGTTTCTGCCGTCCCCATCTGTAAGTATAGTTTGTGACACGTCGATAGCGCCACAAACTACTACTAGTTTTATGTTTTTTATGTTATTATGATTTGTATCTATAATTTTAAAAATTTTCATGTTTTTAGGGCTTTTCTGGCGTGTCCACAGTATGGATTTGTTGTCCAGTGCCATATTCTTCATTTTAATGACTGGTGCCAGTACCTATTTAATGGCCATGGCCTACAAAAATGTTAAATTCCAATTGAAACATAAAATTGCTGTACGCCGTGAAGGTGCTGTTACACGTGAAGTAAACCGTCAAATGGGTGATGACAAAAAGGTAACGCGTAAAGAAAAAGAAGAACGTATTTTGTGGAAAAAGAATGAAGTTGCGGATTATGAAGCTACCACATACTCTATTTTCTACAACAATGCTCTCTTCCTGGCTATTACCATTTTTATCAGTTTCTTTTTGTTAAAGAATTCTGCTCCCCTTGTTAATTACATTTTCTCCATTGGTTTGGCCAGTGGTGCCTTAGCGCTCTTCTCTACCAGTACACAAACGAACTGAAATGCTACATGTTGCAACGTGTTATATACTACTTTAGTTTTAAATGTTCATTTTTAATTATTATGTAGAGAGAGATTATCATGATGTTCGTTCTCGGTATAAATCGATCGATCTTTTTTAATTTCTATTTTGTTTATAGTGTTACGAAGCATGGACAATGTATTTTCCATTATATAGTACATATTCCTAAATATTTTTGCCTGTGGCAAGATTAAAAACAAAAATATTTTACATTGTAAATTTTCTTCTAAGGAGAACACGAATAAATTTAAACATAAAAAACATACAAATATTTTTGTTTTCATTTTTTTATAATATGATGTGGCAGTTATTTATTATTGTACATGTATATAAGAGCATTCATACACGTTTTTGAACACATCTGTACATATTTATGATCACTAAAAACTGTTGGTATGGATAAAATATATTTGATGTCTCATTATTAAGGAATCAAAGTCTCATAAACGAAATATTGATCAAATTGCAAATTTCTTGTTATAACAGTTTGCTGTTGTTAATACTTATTTCCTAGAGGTAACTTTCATTTAAATTATGCCATACAAAGGTATTGGTAGCTGAGGTTTGCTTCATCAAAATTGGTCTTACCCATAGGTTTTATATATGTCGACTAGCGAATTAACTAAATTCTTTAACTAAAAAAATGATATTTGAGAAAATCCCAAAATTAGTAAAAACAAGTTATAGTGTATAAACAGTATATAGTGTTTCTATATCCTTCACCTTTGCTTATATAGTTTTTTATTATAGTGTATAAACAGTATATAGTGTTTCTATATCCTTCACCTTTGCTTATATAGATTTTTTGTTTTATTTTTTTAAGCAACGGACTTAACATTTAAAGTTAAGTCCCTGTTAGGCTTTCATAATATCATCACTTGTAGAAGAAGGATAAAATGACAACCATTATTTAAGCTTTTGTATGAGTCAACAGATTTTCTAGAGCACTCAATATGAATGCAAAATTTTATTCAGATCACAAGTAGTTTTCGCTTTCACTACAACAATACTAGTATAAATATATAAGAGTAATTAAAAATTGGCTATTTATGGATTGTTTCGGAAAATATAAAAAACCAAAATTTACGAAAAATTAGTTTTTTTCCCATATATCCCACAGGAGGTTCAAAACTCGAAAACCTCTCACCAAGACCGCCAGGTGATTGTGCTATTCATAAGAATTGAACAAAAACGACAGAGGACATTATTTTCCTTGCAAATTGAAGTCTCTATTGGAGTAGACACTCTGCATCATAGAATGGAAATGGATTATTTAAATTCTAGATGACTTTTTGAAAAAATTTCTTCGAAAAGATAAATTTAAGTATGCATAACATTTAAAAGAACGACATTATTAGTAACTGATTTTTGTAACATACAAAAAGGTGTAATACCCACTTTTAAGTATACCGTTTGACTCAGAAGCATTTTCTAAGTCGATTAAACGATGCCCGCCCGTCTGTTCGGCTGGCAGAAAATATAAGAGGTCAAAATTTTTGATACATGTTGATGGAATTTGTTACATGTTATTCTTTTAGCTCGATCCTATAGAAAATGGTTACATTCGTTCTAATATTTCAGGTAGCTCCCATACAAAATTTCATCCCGGAATGATCAGTCTCACATATACGTTGGTATGTAATAATAATTGATCTAATTAAGATAAATATAATCTAAAATCGAAGTTTAAAAATTTTCGAGGGTCGGCCCATCATTTCTTCTAGCTTTGATAAACCCCCCAAAGAAAACCCTCTTCA
Source organism: Cochliomyia hominivorax (assembly GCA_004302925.2). Taxonomy (NCBI): domain Eukaryota; kingdom Metazoa; phylum Arthropoda; class Insecta; order Diptera; family Calliphoridae; genus Cochliomyia; species Cochliomyia hominivorax. The sequence goes on along the minus strand of PYHX02000063.1, from coordinate 30,519 downwards.
AACGCATATAATTCACATAAATGTTAAGAACAAATCAGAAAATAAAATTGGTTTTAGGACGTTCCTAACTTGTTCGTAAATGTAATTCATAACCAACATTGTGTGGAGGGTATTACATATCGGGCTAGAGCGACTATAGTATTCTTAGTTGTTTTTAGCCTAAAATTATGCATTCATTTAGAAAAACAAGTGAAATGAAATGAACAAAATTCTCAGAAGCAAATACGTTTTCCGTTTCTCTTTTATATTTACTCTAGAGCCTCGAGTTGCGTCGTTAATGAGTGATGTAAATTGGTACGACGCAAATCGAATAACCTTTATCTATATGAATGCATGGAAATAACATTTATTAGGTATAATATTCAGAACAAAGCAAAAAAATTGTATTTTTTATAAAAAAAAACTTATTTATTTCTTTACCAATAAGGGATTTCTTGCATTAGAATCTTGTTTAGATTTAAGGGGTGTGATAACTTCAGCATATTGATTTGTTTTATCGCTTTCTAGTTCAAGAGCTATTCCTATATTAAAATCCTATCCTACCGACTTCTAATGTTAATTCCAAATTTATTACTTTTTTTACTTTGAATCATCTTTTACGTCCTAAATGTAATTATCGAAACACACTACATTCTTACCATAACCATATACTTGTTCTTAAAACCACTTAAAAAGCAACGAAAACGCAATGCTCCCTTACTTCAGGCAATTTCAATACTTAACGTACAGGTGACGATCAGCGTTTTTAATGATGGTAATCCTCAATGCTGTAGTCAAAACTAGCGATGCAATTCGAAATCAAAATGTCGCAAATCCAAGCGATGCAAATAGATGTGTGAAGATAATTCAAATCGGACCAACGCAATTTGAAATTGCAACTACGCCAATCGCATTTTTAAGTTCTTAAAACGACGCAAGTCGAGGCTCTAACGAATTATCCAATATTTGACATTTAAAGTTAATCGAAAAAATTGAATTTCATTCATCGAAAACAGTTTTTAAATAATGAAAGCTTATGAAGTTTTCCTGCTCGAAACACAATCATTAGTTGTTTATTTGCACATTCTGGTTATAAGTATTTTGCCATTATTATGGTTTGGAGATTGTAAACGTACCATGTCATTGATTTTTAAGCGGATACATTTACCAGATTTATATGACATTTCACAGGAGAAAATCGAAATATCAAATTTGTTTCAAATTCTAAATATTATTTTGGGTATTATAGTCTTCTTCCTACATAGGCTTTGGAGACATTATATGTTGGACTTGAGATGTGATATTCTTAAACAGGAAATAAAATTAACAGATAATCAAAAATTTAACGATATGAAAATTCAACTTTTACAAGTGATTAATAATATTATTGAAAATAAAACTTAAGTTCGAAAAATTCCCAAATGAGATGGTTATTCAAGAAATTGATGTTACCAAATAATATTCAAACAACTTCGTTTTGTAGCAAATGGATAATTGTAAAAATATTATTGATTTTGAAACAAATAAGAAATATTGTTTTATATAAGTATAATTTTGTATATGTTTTCGGCATTTAGTAATGATTTCAATATACATGAATAAAAATTACAGACTCTTAAATAAACTTAACTTATTACTAATGGTTTTTATATAGACTTTTAAGCCTTCATAAATGCATTCACGCAAAAAATAAAAATTAATTTTAACAATAACTTAAATTAATATTTAACAGGATTCAATCAACAAAGCAATACCCTGGCCACCACCAATACAGGCTGAACCGATGGCATATTTGAGTTTTTTACGTCTGTAAAATATAATCGCAAATTAATGCTTTAAAATATCTTTTCATAAGTTTTTTTGTTTTATACTTACTGTAATTCATGTGTCAAATGACCCATAATACGATTGCCACTAGCACCTAATGGATGACCCAAAGCAATAGCACCACCGTTAACATTCAATTTACTCATATCCAAACCAAGAGCATCGGCACATGCAAGAGTTTGGGCAGCAAAGGCTTCGTTAATTTCAAACAAATCAATATCATCCATTTTAAGACCACTAATTTTCAAAACATTTTGAATGGCAGGAACTGGACCAATACCCATGATTTCAGGTGGGCATCCAACATATGAGTAGGCTACTAAGCGTGCCAAAGGTTTCAAGTTATATTCTTTAAGAGCAGCTTCTGATGCAATTACAACAGATGAAGCACCATCACAAATACCCTAAAAAATTCAATTCACAGAATAATTTCAAATATCGAAAAATCATTTTTTTATTTAATGTGAACTTACCGATGCTGTACCAGCAGTTACAACACCATTCTTTTTGAACAAAGATGGCAATTTAGCCAAACCTTCTAGAGTAGTCTTTGGTCTGGGATGTTCATCAACAACAAAATCTACTTCTTTGCCTTTAACTTTCAATTTAATGGGTGTAATTTCCGATTTGAAGGCACCCTCATTTAAACCTTTTTCCCAATTCTTTTGTGAGCGCAGAGAAAATTCATCAACTCGCTCACGTGAAATATTGTACTTTTCAGCTAAGTTTTCAGCAGTTAAAGCCATAGGTAACTTACAATAGCTATCGGTAAGACCAGCCCACAGTGCATCTTCCAATTGGTAGTTGGTACCTAAGGCTGTACCAAAACGCATGTTGCGAGCAATAAATGGAGCTTGTGACATGTTCTCAACACCTCCAGTTAGTGAAACCTTAGCGCTACCCATAATAATATCTTGAGCACCGTTGACAATAGATTGAAATCCAGAACCGCACAAGCGATTGACGCCAAGGGCGGGTTTTTCGATTGGCACACCACAACCGAGGGAAACATGACGAGGCAAGTAAGTACCATCAGTTGAGGATGACTAAAGGAAAATATAATTTAATATTTGAAATAAAAGATTAACGGTAATAAGAATTGCAACATAAATTTTATTCAAATCGGAGGCTGATAAATTGATTTTTTTTATAAATTATTATATACGAATTTAAATTTAAAAATACGTTTTTTTCCGAGTAGATTACAAAATACTCCATTGTAAACATACATTAATAATCTACCATTATACACATACATATCATAGTAAAAAAATTAAAATAATAACCGTGTTATTTTGTTTAATTTATTAATCCTGTGCAACGGTCGTTGTGTCTAACCGATATTCTGGTAGCCCTGTGTTAATTCTAAATTGAAAACAATTAAGAATGTTATATTCAACTATGCCCAATCATCAATACTCTCTACCACAAATTCGTCTGAAGTAAATACGTTATATTTCGTATATACACAATAACACATACACATATGACAAAATTTCTTTCTAATTAATCGGATTACAATTGACTATTTTACGAAAGTTCTTCGCTTGAACTTAGAGGTTGTCCCAGATATCGGCCTGTATCTTTAAATATACTGATTTTACTGATTTAAAATAGGAAATTGATCAAGATTATATCAATACCCAGGCAAAATTTCCTTTGAGCTCTGCCATTTATGTGGATATGAGCGTGTCAAGAGATAAAAAGACATACGGTCAGACGGATAGCCTTGTGGTATTGGAGGGTATAATAAATATAATCTGGTTATAATCAGAATTTTTAAAAACAATCCTTTAAGCAAAATAATATAAATAAATTCAATATTAATGTTTACCAGGATTTTATTTCTGTTTGTCAAAAAAAGGTGATAACATAAATTTAATATTAGATATGCATCGTTATGGAAAAAAACAAGTCAGTGTAAAAATGTATATTTCTACGGTTTTTTTATAAACATACGTACGTATAAATATAATATAATAGTATAAATTTTTTGTGATGATAATACAATATTCAAAGTGATAAGATTATTGTTTGTATATGTTTGAATGTACTAAAGATTATCATTCCAAAGGTCTGTGATTTTTTTCAACTAAATTTCATTTATCTCTAAATTTAAGAGTCTAATAACTTCTATATTAAATATACATATAATCAAAAAAATATATAGAACAATTTTAATAGAATTAATTTAACAGTAATTAAAAAATCAGTCTTATTAAATCGACACAGTAATTGATTATATTGAATAATTTGCAAATATGTATTTTAAGATTTGGACCATGTTCTAATAGTAAAAAATTATATATTTTTTGGTATAAGAAAATATAAATATTCTATAGCACTATCGGATCGAACAGTTTGCAGTCTGATTTTTTGAAAATCAAATAGCAAAGCTATGGCGGTATATGCTCTTTAAAATTTACACCAAAACGAAATCACATAAGCATGAAGAGAGTTACGCAAAAAATTCATTATGCTAATATAATAATATTTTTTATGATTATTATTTTAATTCGACTACACAATTATCCAAACATGACAAATTATTGATTGATCCTATTTCTTGGAGAGCAATTGTTTGCGAGTTTGGATTTTTATACCCTCCAAAACCACGAAAATAATCCGAATTCAAGTTTGTTCTTTTTAATGGTTAAATATGTATGTTGTGTTGGAGTATATGTTTCTATGTTAATGTTGTTGAAACTTCATACATATACATGTGGTGGAGGGTATTACAAATTCGGCATAGTCAAATATAGCTCTCTTACTTGTACGACATATAGTTAACAAAGCATTCAGTTATATTTCAAGCTTTTCAATAGATAACAGATAATTTTATATATAAACTTACTGTCATAATGTGTCCAATAACTACGGTATCCACTTGTTCAGGGCTCAAGCCTGAAGCGGCCAGAGCAGCCTTGGCTGCTGTGGTTTGCAATTGAGTTTGATTAAGATTCTTAAAAGCTCCACCAAATGTACCAAAAGCAGTGCGCTTGGCAGCTACAATGTAAACTCCTAAAAATTGATATAAACGAATTTGAATTTATAAATAATTATTTATATTACAACATTAATGCTGTTGATATTAATATAATATATAACAACAAAAACAAGTATAATCCAATTTTTTCTTTAAATCCATTTGAAATAGAAGACAAAAACATTTAAAAAACTTTGATCAAAGTTCATTTGTATTTTTGCAACATACACGCATACTAAAATATGTATGTATGCATGTAGATACGTGCAACCGGTGGAAATGAGATGACAAAAAAAAACAAAATATTAAAAAAAAAGATAAGCAAAATAACAAATAAACAGAAAACAAAAATAACAAAATAAACACACTCACATGCACAAAGAGTTGAGAGACAAAAGTCCAAAGTGCAAAAAAAATTATAGTTCAATAAAATAATAATGATATCAAACGTCATCAACAACAACATTTTAACATCATTACTAAATTGTAAACATAATTTATTTTCGTTAAATTTAATCCACAATAAAACAAATATTTACCTTTTGTAACAGCAGACATATTTTCTAAACTTTCTATTAAATTTTCAAAAATTTAAGAAAAAATTATACTTATATTCCTTTTGTTTTATAAATTAAATGCCGACCAAATCCTATGACTTGCAAATAACGTCTGTTGTTTGGATGGTTTCAACTTGAGCTGGTAGAGTGGAAAAAGTACATTTAACCAACTCATATCAATTAAAAATTCCACATTTGTGTGTGTGCAGAGAATTCGTACATTCTCTTAATAAAATTTCTCTTATTTTCATTTTTTTAAGGGGAAAAAAGATCAAGCAGTTGCACTATGTTATAAAATAAAAATATATATGAACTGAGAACATATTATCAGATTTTAAATTTGTTTTTCAACTGAATTTAGCTTCTCTTAGGAATCAAGCAAATCCCCGAAAATATTATATTTATAAAAATGAATCTTATAGACAGCTAAACCTCTGGACCGATTTTGCAAAAATTTTAACAAAATGATCCCAATATACTCCAAAGTAACATGGGCTATTAAAAATTCCGATAATACCAAGGGGAGAGTCTCCCCAATACAAAGCAAATATTGATTATTGAATACTAAAGAACTACTAAAAATTCAAATTTAGTAAAAATCTCTTTCTCAAGGAGCTGTTTTAGTGGTTTTAGTTAAAACAAAATGTAGGTCTGATAGAACCCGGAGATTTTTAGAATATTTACATTTTTTCGAAAAATGTAGAACGGATAGGATCAGACTGCAGAGGTAGGCTCTACGCAAAGCAAATATTTATTATTATTGTTGAAGTGAGAGTATTAAGATTTTATTCTTATTACTTTCTCTTGGAACTGTTTTACTGGACAAAATGTGGTACGGATAGGATCAGGGGTAAATCTAGCAGCCATACAAAGCAATTTTTAATTATCGAAGATCTAAAAAACTATTGATGTGAGAGTATTAAAATTTCATCCCGATTACTTTTCAAGGAACATTTTTACTGTACAAAATATGTAAGGCATTTACGATCAATGGAGGGGATAACCTTAGCTATATTTTATATGTGGAATTATTTTAACTAGAGATTTAACATTTTATTCCAATCACTTTCTTAAAAAATTGTTATGGTGAAAAAATAAAGGACTGATAGGACCGGGCCCTAGTACTGTTTTTTGGCAAAATATCAGTTGCATGATTTTTTAATAAAAGTCATGATTTGTGAAATCTTTGACCAAGGAAAATTATTATGCAACAAAGCGCACTAGGTAACAGCTAATATACAATAATTGTGAACTACCGGTTATCAAATGAGGATAAACATTTTTTAAATTGAAGAAATATTTGTGTTAAAAACCCATTCTAACCAAGTTTTATCTTTGAATTATCATTAAACTCGTTCATAAAGATCGTGGCTTAAGTTCAGATCCCTTAACTCTAGTAGTTAACGAGATGTAGGGGTTAGAAAATTGGATATATAAATATATATGGTGCAAACCATTCTTATATAATGAGAAACAAAAACATGTTTTTTTCATAACCTTTCTAATGATATACATATTGATCACATCGATCAATACATTATTATTATTATTATTATTATTATTATTATTATTATTATTATTATTATTATTATTGTTATTATTATTATCATTTTATATTATTAGGATTTTCTAAACAATTGATAGTAATTGTGGACATCAATTCAAAGAATAATATACAACATGCTTTTCACTAATTTTTAAAGAAAATCATATCCAATATATATTCCCATTATTTATTTTCTGATATCATATATCACACCTATTTCCATTTCCTGTTCTAAAAAGAGCTCTATAAGCGTTCCATATCATGAGAAACAATTGTTAGTCAGAAAGTAAAAAGCGGAAATAGTTTTTATCCGCTTTTGGAATATGTTACCAATCGTTGCCATGGTTGAATTTTTTAGTTTTTATTCTTCTGAAATATATAAATTGCCTCCAGTTCTAAAGGATTTCAAAATTGATAATACAGAACAAACTTTATATTTCATCAAAATACCGAGCATTTTTTGTTGTAGTAGAAGTACTCTTGAAGGGCTCGGCAATTACGACACTCATACGGTAACTTGAAACCGTAGAATTTTTGCAGTTTCTTTAAATGTCGTTCAAAGCTGCTATATATAAATCCTGATCAATAAGAACTTACATATACCCAGGTATGCTCTGTTCATATACTCGAAGATCTTTTCTAACAAGTCTGGGGAGTAACTCCAATGTTTTATTGAAGTTAGAATGAGGCCTCCGATGACATCCAAGAAGGAATTGTTTACTGCAATTTTTTGAGATGAAAAATCGCCTCTTTATTTAAATTCCTTTGGAAGGTAATTAAAATTCTTTCAGGTGTATTACAATGCCTTTAAACGTTGAGAAATTCCTTTTTATAATATAAATAATATTAAATTAAACTTTTTCTCGTCTTCTGTCTCAAAATCGCCACTTTTAATTCGCGTTATTTTTTCGTATTATCGAATAAACAAACAACTTCAAATGCATTTCAGTCTATTAGGATTTATTCAATAAATCTACAGGGATTTATTCAATAAATTTTAATTAATAAATTATATTTACTTTTAATTTAAATTTTAAAATACATCCGGCAACATTTAATGCAAAAATCTTTAAAGAGTATTTTGACGTTTCTATATCATCTGGTTGTCGTGAATTTAAAGTTGATTTCGACTTTCTTCTCATAATGCCGATTATTCGATTATTTGAATGTCGATTTATAGAACTGAAGCATCAGCACGAGCGGGATAAATTGCAAACAGAGAAAAACGCTCGTACGAAATTGTCTAACAAAAAGGAAAGTAGAAATAAAATAAAATTTCACAAATGTGTTAGAATTTAGAGAAAGAAATTATTTGAAAAGCCCTATTTAGGATTGTGTTTATTTTTTGTTTAGCAAAAAATAAATCGAAAATTGTACAAGAAAATTAAGAGAAGTAAATAATAAGTAAAAGAAGTGATAAAATGTCTGAAGCCGAATCAACTTCAGTGGTTAAACCACCACCACCGAAATCGAGCCTCAGTGATTTAAGGCAATTTCGTATTAATAAAAATGCCGCAACAGGATCCACAACAAAAACTGGTAAATAAAGAAAATACCAAATAATTTTAATTATAAACTAATTTTGATGACTTTCAATTTAATGATGAATTAGAGCGTGTTCCTGGTAAGAAACGTATACAGGTTATGGCTGATAGTGATACCGATGAAGCTGAAGGTAATTCGCCTAAAAAAACAAAATTAGAATTAACAGTGAAAGAGAAAGAAGAACGCTTCCTAGCCGCGGCAAAAATATCATCAGAATATGATACTATGGTAAGATAAATATAAAGGCAAATTAATATTAATTCATTTCTAATCATATGAAAATGTTTAAAGGATATACAAGATGCCTTGGTGCATAGTGATTGGGATGTATCGTCTGCCCTGCGTTATCTCAAAGAAAAATGTCAGCCCAAAAGTCGTTCCGGCCAGTCAGCCAGTTCAGCGCCAAAAGCTTCATCAGAAACATCTAAATCTACAGCTAATGGCAGCTCTAGACATCATTCTTCAAAATCCAAAAAGTCTTCAAATGATGACTTTGAAGCTGATGATGATGAAGATGATGATTATAACAAAAGTCAAGTATACGACAGTGAAGATAGCGATGGTGAGGAAACAAAAGAGATGACTGGTCAACGAAAAAAAGTATTTGATTTTATGAACACTGCCTCAATGATAGAATTGCAAACAGTTAAAACTTTATCCGAAAAGAAGGCCAGTCTAATTATGGAGTTGAGACCATTTAAAGATTGGGCAGATTTGCGCAAAAAGTTGGAATCAAATAAAGCTCTGTCCGCTGAATTGTTAAATAATGCCCAGGAACTTATAAATAAACAAAATAATATGGCTAATATCCTAACGAAATGTAATAAATTAGTACAGAGGCTAGAAGCTGCCATTGAGGCTGGAGCCGGCATAGTGGAACAACCTAAAATTCTAAATAACAAATTTAAGTTAGCGGACTATCAATTAATTGGTCTTAACTGGTTGACAGTGATGAATAAACAGCAAATGAATGGAATTTTGGCCGATGAGATGGGTCTTGGAAAAACTATACAAGTTATAGCATTTTTGGCATATCTAAAAGAAAATAAACTCTCCAAAGCAGCTCATTTAATTGTTGTTCCATCTTCGACATTAGACAATTGGGCTGGTGAAATGGCAAGATGGTGTCCCAGTCTAGTTGTTGAAAAATATCACGGGTCCCAAGAAGAAAGAAGGCGTATGCGTATTCGTTTTGCTAAAGAAGGCTTTAGTGGTTTTGATGTTTTACTAACAACGTAAGTATAAATATAACTCATATATGATTGGCTTGATTCGATATTATTTAAAATATTTTCAGATACCACATTGTATCCAGCACACCAGAGGAACGTAAAATGTTTCGGGTATGCAAATTACACTATGTGATTTTCGATGAGGCACACATGTTAAAAAATATGACAACACAACGTTATGCCAATCTTATTACAATAAATGCCGAAATGCGTATTTTATTAACGGGTACACCATTGCAAAATAATCTCTTGGAGTTAATGTCACTGCTGTGTTTTGTTATGCCCAGTTTCTTTGGTAAAAATGTCGAGGACATTAAAAGTTTATTTGGCAAGGTAAATTAAGAATTTCATGTTTTAAATTAATTTCCTAAATGATTGTATTTAATATTTTAAATAGAAAGGAAAAACTGAGACCGGTAATGAAGAGGTGTCACAATTTCAAGAAACCCAAGTAGAGCGTGCAAAACGTATCATGAAGCCTTTTGTTTTAAGACGTTTGAAAAAAGATGTATTAGGCAATTTGCCCAAAAAAACATCATATGTTGTAAGTACATTTATTTAGATATTTTAAATATATAATTTGTAATGATTTACTTCGTCATATAAAGGAAAAAGTGCATATGACTGAAACCCAGAAGCGTTATTACAATGAACTTGTCGAATACTATTCAACAAATAGAGCAGATATTTGTAGTGGAAATCGTGCTGGTATCACAATTATGATGGAAATGCGTAAATTAGTTAATCATCCCCTGTTGGCCCGTTACTACTTCAGCGATGAAAAACTGAGAGAATTTTCGAAACGTTTATCAAACGTATCTACATATAAAAAAACAAATCCTCAATACATATTTGAAGAGTTGGCTGTCATGTCTGACTTCCAAATATGGCAACTATGTAATAAGCATGTAAGTAATATGCGTTTAGGTCAATTGAGATTACAATAAAGTTTTTATGAATTTTAGGAACTTTATGATGTAAAAATACCTGATAGACTTATATTGGATTCCGGAAAATTTAAACACTTAGATACACTATTACCAAAACTTAAAGAGGATGGTCATAGAGTATTAATTTTCAGCCAATTTACCATGATGTTAGATATTGTTGAACAATATCTGACAATTCGTAAGCATGGCTTTTGTCGCCTAGATGGCTCAACGGCCGTAGAGGAACGTCAGGATATGATAAATGATTTTAATACAGATTCGGATATTTTCATATTTCTTTTGTCCACTAAAGCTGGTGGCGTTGGCATAAATTTAACAGCTGCTGATACTTGTATTATACATGATATCGATTTTAATCCCTACAATGATAAACAAGCTGAAGATCGTTGTCATCGTATGGGCCAAACAAAACCTGTAAGTATTTATCGTTTAATAACGTTAAATACAATTGAGGAAGGTATGTTGATGGTAGCCGAGGAAAAACTAAAACTGGAACAAGATATCACTTCAAATGAGAAGGGAGAAGTACAGGAAACAAAATGTGTTGTAAGGCTGTTAACTATGGCTTTAGGTCTGGATAAAGACGAAGAAGAACAGCTAAATAAATCAATTAATAATTCCTTAACATCTCCTTCCAAGTAGAATTTTATTTGATTTATTTCTCCAAATGTATGATTTAATACTAATAATTATTACAAATCTACTACTTAATTTTTATTCATTTGGTACAAACAAAAGTTTTTATTTCTACAATTCAACTATTCTGTTTGATTTGATGTTTCTTTCTATCCATCGATAACTCTAGTAGTAATAATAACTCACCACAATCCTCATAAAAGTGACAAAAGAACGAACGTACACACTTAAATTCTTTTGGTTTTATTATAATTTTATTTTTAATTATTGTTATTACATTTTTTGGCTGTACTTGCACTACCTTTAAACATTCTTGTAATTTATTCAATTCGTAAGAATTATATTTTTTTAAATACTAACATATATTTACCTAGATGAGATCTTTTGCTAATAATAATATTTTTTTTTTTGATGTTGTTATAAAAACTAAAGTAATATTGTATACTTGCATATATTGAAATATTAATATTTATAATTATTATTTTTGTTTTTTTTTTTTTTTCAAATACAAACGAATATTATTTTTCATTTATTATTTATTTATAATACAACAAAAACAAAAAAAACAAAGAAAAAACAATTCCCAATACATTATTTTAGAAAGTACATTTATTATAAATAAAGAATATACAACTAGATACAGAATCATTATACTCAAGTTTTTTATATAAATTATTTGTTGTTTCTTTAATTAATGGAGAAATGTAAAGGACTAAAAAGGACTTAAAATTAAAACATAATTAATGTCGAAGAAACTAGATATGTTTTAATGAGTACATAGATATTATGGTTTCTTTCACCAGGACTACCATGTTCTTAAAAGACGTGATTTCATACGGGGAATAGTAATTGAAAATATTTATGTACATCTGCTCCACTATAAATTTTTTCAATACGTACTGAATGTTCTTAACAAACTTTAAATGGATAGCCAGCCAGATGGAGATGAAATCAAGTCAGGAACAGATTCTAAATTGAACGGTGTGCATAAAAGTGGTGGTAGTACAATTTTTTCCCATCCGTTAGAAACATATGTAGAATGATAATAAAGTTAACATAAATTAATATTATGGCAAAATTTCATTATAATTTATCGACTTATAATGGATAAGTACGGAAGTTCTTCGCTTGAGCTTAGAGGTTGCCCCAATATTGGTCTATATATATAGTGAAATTTGGGCTAAGTATTTGTTATATATATTACTCGTAAGGTTTCTCAAATTTGACTGTCAAATTATATGGAACCCAGAATTGTTACCCTGAATCTGTCCTCCCTAAAATAATATATATATATATATATATATATATATATATATATATATATATATATATATATATATATATATATATATATATATATATATATATATATATATATATATATATATATATATATATATATATATATATATATATATATATATATTATTTTAGGGAGGACAGATTCAGGGTAACAATTCTGGGTTCCATATAATTTGACAGTCAAATTTGAGAAACCTTACGAGTAATTCTATTTTAAGCAAACCATTGATCGACTTATATCGTCCCTATTATATATAATTCTTACAGAAGGTTATTTAATTAAGCTGTTAAAAAATCTGCAAAAACACATAAATGTTGAACTTATAAAGTAGGAAGTATCTTAGAAGATGTTAGTGTTACAGAAATTATTGAGGTCTCACATTAAAGCTATCAAAATTCTCTTTAAAATTATATATAGGAGATTTATATAACAATACTAATTGGTCCATATTGAGCGAATAAAAGTTCAATGATGTTTATCTCAAAAATGTTATTTTAAAAGTGTATAAAAAATACATGTTAATGACCCATAAAATTCCATGTTCAAAATTTTAAAAGTTTTTAAGTTATTGAGAAAAGTATTACACTGAGTACAAAGTGTTCACATTAATTTAAATTATATAAATTTTTATTAAAATAAAATTTTTAAAATTTATATTCGAAATGTGCATGAAAATTTTGCACTTATTTCTTAATTACTTTCTTAATAACTCCTTAACATACATTTTTTTAAATTCTAAAAACGCAATTTTTTTGAGAAAATCATCTTCGAACTTTTGGATGCTTAATATGGACCACATAGTTTTGTAAAATAAATCTCTTTAATATGAGACCTCAACAATTTCTGTAACTTTTATAAATTTTAAAATAATTCCAATTTTATAAGTTCAATATTATGTCTTTTTGCTTATTTTTCAACATTTTATATCGCTATATTTTGAAAACCGCTTAATTAAATTATCTGAAAATTTTTGAAAGTATTTCAATTTGTAGAATTTCGTAATTATGGTGGCATTAATGTAGATAGTTTAAGACAAACAACAAGTAACCGTCATTATGATCTTGTATTTACAGATTTGATGTGCAGATTTCTTGTTAAATATCGAATTTATTTAGGTTACATAACTTGGTTCTAGTTACAAAGAGAAAACTTGTTGAATTGATTAACAATGATTGGATAAATTATTATAAAATAGTATATTATTAGAGCATTTGTTGAGAGCAATAGCGATGGAAAGTGGAAAATTTACTGTCGTGTGAGAAATAGTACAAAACAGTTATTAACCATGCTAAGAGGAAACGTCACGAAAAATAGTTTAATGGTTTAAATCCTAAGGAAATGTGAAATATCGTAAAAAGTAATGGATGTATAGAGTGTAAGGATGAAGGTTCTGAAGTGGATCACCGTGAAATCAATAAATTCTATGTGTTAAATCAATCTCAAGAACAAGATCCTATTCTGAATAAATATATATATATATATATATATATATATATATATATATATATATATATATATATATATATATATATATATATATATATATATATATATATATATATATATATATATATATATATATATATATCAAAATAATGTTTCAGTTTACACTTATTTGAATAGTTTTAGTTCTATGGGAAGCGAATTCGAAACTCAAGAAATGTTAAAATTAAATTATGTTTCATTTTAATTCATTTCAATATATATATATATATATATATATATATATATATATATATATATATATATATATATATATATATATATATATATATATATATATATATATATATATATATATATATATATATATATATATATATATATATATATATATATATATATATATATTGAAATGAATTAAAACTGAAACATAATTTAATTTTGAAATTTCTTGAGTTTCGAATTCGCTTCCCATAGAACTAAAACTATTCAAATAAGTGTAAACGGAAACATAACTTTGATTATCACATATAATTTTTCTTTTATCACTTATTTATAGGAGCTTAACTTTTAATAAAAAAGGAAAAATTTATAAAAATTTATGTTTTAATATAAAATATTAAATTGTATTATACAAAAATTATATTTCTTTTTTTAATTCCATGTAAAATTTTACGTCTAATATGAATCATATTTGGCTTTACTGGGCTTGATTCTTGTATTGTGAAATTAAAATAAATAAATATGCGGACCAAATATTATTTACTTCGATGAGGGTCTGTTAAAAATTCAGATTTTTGGGTTGCTTTAAAGTGTAATGACTCTATGGAAATCGATTGCGAATAGAAAATAATGAAATTAATTGTATTTTTTAATTAAATTAATTTTTAACTATAACCCACTGTGCAGTATTATATACTTCACAATGACAAGTTGACTGCGCTCTGGAGGAAGTTAAAATAAATTAAAATAGAATTCTTTAGTTGTAACAATAAAAAAGGCATCGTTACGATCGGATATTAACACACCCAGTTTAATGCTCAACTTCTATAGAGAGAAATCGCAAACCTCATAAAATCTAAAAACAAACATTATCTTATGGATACATTGCGATTTATCATTTAAAGAGAAATTCAGCAAAGTAAAACCAGAAAGAGAAATTCAAAAATGAAAAATACAAAAGCAACAAAAACAGATGAGTGTTTACCTTTTAATTCTTAAGAAAAAATATCTCATCATTAATTGCAGAGAATTTTTAAAATAACAAAAATATAAGTAAAAAAACAATAAAAACGACAACAACAACAGCAACAACAATAACAATAAACAATATGCCAAAATACAAGTAATAAACGCATGAGTCATAAAGTGATTACTTCATTCACACAAACCGAGTCGAAACAAACGATCAGAGCTAAAATTATTTAGAACGTTACTGCCAAAAAAAAAAGAACAACGACAACAAAAATAAAAACAATTAAAAAAATAATTATAAATTTATATATAAAAAATAAACGAGCTGGCCAAACAACAATTATAAACTAAAATACTGAGAACAACTAGATAACGACAAGAACAACCTTTTTTTGTTTTTGTGTTAAAGAAATAATTTCGTTTTGAATTTTGTTTTTATTAAATAATAAAAAAGCAGCAGTAACAAAAAACTAATTAAACATGTGTATAAATGACGATCAACAGTGTGGCCAGATGTAAATTAAGAAAATAAATTTGGGATTAAGAAAACAACTAAATAACGATATCTGAAGACTTGCCAAATTAGTCACTGCTTGTTATATTTTTACCCATTGCTATATATATATATATATATATATATATATATATATATATATATATATATATATATATATATATATATATATATATATATATATATATATATATATATATATATATATATATATATATATATATATATATATATATATATATATATATATATATATATATATATATATATATATATATGGACAGCTGAAATTTAAACAGAATGATCCCCCTATAAGAGAAAGTAACATGGGATATTAAAAATATCGATAGAACCATGGGGGAGGTTCCCCCCTAACAAAGCAAATATTTATCATCGAATATATAAAGAACCACTTAATCGAAAGTGGAAAAATTTGGTCCCAATAACTTTTCCAAGGAACTCTTTTACAAATCAAATGGGAGATGGATATAATAATGGGAAGTGGTACCGCCCATACAAAGACAATGTTGAATATCGAATATACAAAGAATTGTAACAGCCATAATTCTAAAATTCGACCCCAATCACTTTCTTAAGAAGTTCTTTTACTGGTTAGCATATGGGACGGGCAGAATCTAAAGAACTGTAAAAGCGGGAGTATTCAAATTGGTTCCAATTACTTTTCAAAACATCTTTTTTACTTGCCAAAATGTTGGGCATATAGGACCATGCTGTACCACCCACTTTTAAAGAGTCGCAAAGCGCGCCGGGTCTTAGCTAGTCCAATATAAAAATAATATTTTAAAAATGCCCTTTATGTGGAATATTACATGTACAATTGTGTATTGCTTAAACAAAAATTATATGGTAACTCTTAGTAGAAGTTAATTAAAGGCAAGTAGGCAGTCAGTCAGTCAGCCAGCCAGTGCAATACTCTTACTAATTTGGCCGTCTAAATTCAAACACAAAGAGTAAAATGAGCATAAAAATGTTGTATGTTCATAATAATTTTTAATGATTTATTTTAATACATTTTGAGAATTGAGCGAGACCAAAAAAAGGGAAATTGAATAGAAAAAAACACACTCAACCAAATGCTGAACAAGAAAAAATAATAAAATAAAATACAAATTTTTTGTTGTGTATTTCTTTCAGCCGTTGCGAAACAAATGACAAAATAAAATTGCTTTTTCCAAATCAGTCTATCTCTGATCGCCCAATGATTAAATTTAAATATTTTTAAGTACGAAGAGTTTTTTTATCTAAAAAAAAAAGTTAGCAAAATTTTAAAAATAGTTCTTCATTCAAATTGATTGAATTTTATTATTTAATACTTAAAGAAAAAAATAGTTATTTCGAGAGGAAAAGCAAAAATAAATAAAGAAAAAATTATTCTTGATCACAAAATTCTACATGGAAATTTTAAAAAAAATTTTAAAATAGCAACAGCAACGAAACGAATTACGTCAATTTAAAAAAAGGTACCAGAAAATATATAACGAACAAAAGTTGATTTGAATTTAAAAGAAATAAAACGGTTATTTAAAAAAAAATATGTATTAAATTGAATAAAAGTGAAAATTTTATAAAAGAAAAAATTTCAATAAAATTAGATTATTAACAAAGATTTTTATATTTAGTGAAAATATATGTATGTCTATATCTATATATATATATAATGAACAGAAGTATTTCATAGATACATAATATATATATAGATATATATTTTTTTTTTTCAAATAAAATTCTGCATGTATACATTTATAAATAAATACTAAGATATTCTTATATATATATTTATCATACATATATATATATATATATATATATATATATATATATATATATATATATATATATATATATATATATATATATATATATATATATATATATATATATATATATATATATATATATATATATATATATATATATATATATATATGGTATGTTTGTATTTGAATAGATCTATATATAAAATACTTATTACGTGTGAAATAAGAAAAACTAAAACCCAACGAAATTAACACAAAATTAAAATATCGATATTAAATTCAAATTAAATTAAAAAAACATTTTCCTAAACTGACAAAATTCAACAAAAAAAATAAATTTTGTGAAAAACGGAAATTAAAAAAAAATAATAATAAAAAAACTATTTTAATTATTTTATAAATTATAAAGCGCAAAAGATTAATGAAGATCATGAGCCAACAAAAATTATATCGGCAACAACAAAAACAACATTAACAACACTATCAAAGATGAAATATTTCATTTTTGTTTTTCACTCATAAAAATATAAATAAATGTTGAGGAGAAAAAGAAAAATAATAGTGCGAAAATAATTTGTTAAATACGTCATCAGCATTTACACAGAAACATATAATAACCGATAGATATGTGTATGACATGGTACATATATATATGTATACTTAGAAATACAACATTACAACAACATCATATCGGGAGAATCGTAAATTAACGGATGATCATAGCGGAAGAATTATTTATCTATACTTTTAATTCATTTAAACTAAATATTTTATGTTTGTTCGTTTGTTTGTTTGTTATTTTAGAACGATCAACACTAATCATCATCACCAATAAAAATATATGAAAATGACGAGTTTCTTACAATAGAAGACAGTGAAACAAAACAGAAATTAATTATTAAAAGATTATAATGAATTTAACTAGTTCAATGAAAATTTTATCTATAGATTTATCTATAGATCTTATTTGTTTTTGTTATCTTTTCGTTGATCTTAGAAATTTGATGCCAAGACCCTTATGTTTATCTTCCAATGTAAAGTTATATTACATCGAATTTTTGGGGAGGCAACATCTGTTCTAAGAAAAAAATTCAAATTGACAAAAAATTATTTATATTAATGAATATTATTTAATTTAAATACCATATATGTTAAATTTACGAAATTTTATTTGGACTGAGGAAAGAATTACGTAAAATTATTGTTATAAATTAATAAATATTATATATTAAAGACTATTATTATAAAATATATTAGTAACTGTAACAGCGAGAATTTTCAAATTTGATCTCAATGACTTTCTCGAGGAGCATATCTATAGACCCACTACAGCGAGAATTTGGTCCCAATTAAATTTTTTAATACACTTCGATTTGCGATTTGTGAAAATTTTTTCGAGATCTAGGACTAAAAGTTAGTTTTAGATAATTATTATTTAGATAATTATTAAATAATTATTATAATTAATATAAAGGAGGCTGTTCAGCCGACCGGTTTGTATTTCTGATGAAAATTTACTTACATGTTTGTTGATTTTCCATTTACATTTTCTGTTGATATATAATATATTTTTCTTTAATATTTTAACGAACTTTTATTCAATTTAACGTCTTAATTAGAATACATATTTATACTAGAATTGTTTTAGTGAAAGCGAAAACTAATTGTGATCTGCATATTGAGTGCTATAAAGAACCTATATTGACTCATATAAAGGCTGTAGTAATGACTGTCATGTTCTCCATAATAATATCCATATAAGCAAAGGTAAATAAAAAATTTGCATTGGTAATAAAAATTTCGGCACTTAAGCCAAATTTTTGAATTTTGTTAGTTTCTTCTAATCCAATTGCTCTTAACTGAGTTGTCTAATGGTAAATCATCCATGAAATTACGTGATTATGAAACTGCAAATGCTGGGCATTGATAGGAAATTTGCTATGATCTATCCACAAGCCCTGCATAAGTCTTCGCTTGTCATTCAAAAGCAACTTAAGTTTGGCAAAAAAGGACACTCATCATTTAACTCTGCCAACCTTAATTCATCCTTAAAATACTTCGTTTATTATATAATATCTTAGTGATTCTACTCACTGTGTCTCGGTATGTTTCGTTTCGGACCATGTTATCTTGGTAGAGCACATGAATCATTCTGAGATTTAAGGCCACTTATATTTGAAAATTAAAAAAACTCCGATAGGTCTAGCGTGGAAAAATTGTTTCCCCTAATACACTCGAATTTGCTTTATATGCATTGGCATTAGAAACTATTTTTTAGAATTGAGCAAAAAACTGTAAAGTCCAGAAGAAATTAGTTAAATAATTATTATTTTTCTATTTCAGAATAATGTATATATATGGTTCTTGCGCAAAACTATTTAGAGATTTATGTTGTTCCACTTCAATTGGAAAAACCTTAAGAATGCCCATGTGAAATTTCGTTAATAAAATATTCAATGGTGATAAAGTTACAAATTATTTCCAAAGAAAGCGTTTTGTTACTACTGTGTTTCCTTACCTCTGGACAGTTTGAAGGATTAAACAAATTGAAAGATTCTAATATGACAATATTATTTCACCACAAACCTAAAAACCTTAAATTTAAAGTAAATGAAAATATACTCAATACTAAAACAACTATGTTTAACGTTGATTTTGCTTCATGTTTTTTTTTTCTGTCTGTATTTATAGAGCTTCTTTTGCCGCAATTGCATATTGCTTGCCATACCAAAAATTTATTGGAATTTTTTTAATACTTTTAAGGGTCTAAAATGATTCCTTCTTAGCGTTGCACAAATTTAATATAGCCCCTTCATCACTTGCGGTCTTGGAGGATATAAATAATAATTCACAGATAGCTTCGAAGGAATTCTTCAATGATAGAAGCTATATCTTTGAGTTAGTGTATATATTTTTAAAATAATAGAAACTTGGCTTTGAATCGAGCTCATTATATATGAGTAGATCGAGACCTATAGTCAATATATGTTTTATATTAATAAAAGCGGAATAATTCAGTCTTGTGTAAAATCTTATAGCTTTCTTTTTTATTAAAATATATCTCTTAAATACAATTAATTTTGAAAATTTTTAAAACAAATTTTATTTATTATATTTATATTTATATTATTTTGTTTCACTGTATCTATCTATTTTCGTAATTGTATTTTGCAGATATATTTTCAACTACAACAATAGCACACATCAATCTATACAATAATTCATACATATCGAGAAAAATTATAAGTAGATACAAAAAAAAAAAAAAATAAATAAATGAATAAATAAATAAATACTGTTTTGCAAAAGAACAAAACCAGCGGAGATACATACAATAGACAAAATAACCTAAACGATATTCAAGAAAACCGCCTACATATACAACCGTACAAAAGAGAACGATCACCACACACGTTTTTTCAGCACATAATAAAAAAAGAGAAAAGTGTTACTCTTTAAATTCAATAAATATTAAAGCAAACAAAAAGAGAGCACAGAAAAGAGAATTTAATAAGAATTTTAAATAGAAAACTTTTTTTGTAACGAACGAAAATGAAATAAAAATTAATTTTATTTAACAATTTGCAGAGCGATCATACGAACGAAAAAAAAGAATCAGAAGAAAAATACAACCAAAAGAAAATAATAATTATAAACAAAATTTAATTACACCAAAAAAAAAATAAAATATTTAGAAAAAACGTGAAAATCTGAAGACGATTCTCACCAACAGTATACCAGCAATAATAACTGCAACAACAACGTCATAAAGAACAATAAAAAACAGATTTTTTAATCATAATTTGAGGTTTTTATGGTGGGAATTCAGATTTAAAAATATTAAAAAAAATAATAAAATAACCGCTAAAACACTCACTTTACAACAACAATAATAGAAAATTACAAAAACAATAAATTGCATCACAAACTTTTTATTGTTGCATTCGTCCATAGAATACAACAACAGCAATAACTCAGTAAAAAATAACAACAACAACATTGAAATTAAAAGAAAATTTTAAGAGAAATAAATACGAGAATTGAAAAGATCGATAGTCCAGACAGCTGCCGGTGCGGCACGTATTATTTAATAATTTTTTATTTTTTCTTTAATATTATTCATTTATTTAATGTTTATTTATTTATGGTGCCGGACATTTTTTTGATTTAAACGAAATTTCAGAATAATAAGAAGAAGTTAAAAATAAAATTCAAATTTACTAAAACAACGACAATAAGTTCTTTAAAAAAAGTTAATAACGATTTAAGAATAAAAATAAATAATAAAACGAATAAAAAAAGAATTCAATTAATTATTGAAAACAATTAATTAAAATTCTACATGAGGAAAATCATTTTATTTAAAAGAAAAATAAAATAATAATTAAAAAGAATAAATAAAAATAAAAACAATAACCAACAAAATTTATAAAATTGAAAAAAATAATAATTATAATAAAAGCAACAACAACAAAGAAAACTAACCTGACAACGACTACGACGAAAATATAAAATCCACAAAAAACAAAAAGAAAACATTAAGGTGCGAGAAAGAGGGAGAAAGCGACATCGAGTTCTAAAACGACAAATAAAAAAGAAGAAAAATCAACAAAAATTCAAAATAATTTTTTATTTCATTTTTATTTTTATTTTAAATTAAATACGGAAGAAACGCAACAATTCAAACATCACAAATCCTAACAAAAAAGGTAAATAAACAATTTTTATTAATATTTTATTTTAATTATAAAAAAAATTTAAATAAAAATCTTATATAAATCATTTTTTACAATAACAACAACTATTAATTAAATATACGACTAATGTATTAAAAATAACCGACATTTTCAGAAAACCGGGTTTAGAGTTAGTCGAAAAATAAAATTTTCAAAAAAGGAGGTTTCAAATAAAGTTTTATGTAAAAAACCGGTTAATCAGTTTTTATTAAATTATTATAAATTTATAGAAAAAATTATTATTAAGTAGAAATCTAGAGTTTAACCAATAAAAACATATATCGTCTAATCCCTGTTATATAAAATGAAGTAAAATTAAGGGTTCCTTATCAAAATGACCATATTGAACAAGCTTAATCAAATTATCCTTACACTGTATTACAATGCCCAAAATGAGTGGCATATATAAGTTCTTTTGTGAGTGTTTTTCAGTATCGTATTTTGTCGAGATACCATGGTTTTAAATCCAGAAACTTTTCTTTAATTTCCGAATATGTCTTAATTATAGATCTATATCCATATATTGCAGAACAAAAAACTTGCAGACTCTTATTAAATTATTTTCATTGACATGATTATTATTAACAGACGGACATCGCAAAATCAAAATATGATATCGTGTAAACCACGGATTGCAAAATTTTATATATTTACTCAATAATGGTGGAATATACAAAAATTAAAATTAGTGAAAAGTTTTAAAGTGACTTCCATTAAAAACCGGTTAACCGACTGACAAAAACCGGCATGTCCAATAATTCGAAAATAGAAATAATTTGCAACCGGCCGCTTTTCTGAAATGTTAAAGAAATCGGTTAACCGGTTTCCGGTACGGTTTTTGAATACACTATATACGACATTTTGTGTGCGTTCAATGGTATCAAGTATACGCAACATGTCGCACAAATTTAGAAATACAATTTCAGTCAAAAATAGGCATGGCTAAATATGGCACCAAAGGTATAGACATAAATTCCAATTGTGTCATTATTAATATAATTATGGTTCTTAGTTATTTAATTTTGCATATTTTATTGATTTCTGGTTGAATAATGTTAATTATAATTATACCCTACACTACCGTTGGTGGTGTAGGTAAACCGTTCGACTCAGAATCAATTTTAGAGTCGATTTAACGATGTCCGTCCGTCGGACTTGCTGTCAATGTAAACTTTAAAAACAAAATGCAGACCGCAGTTTTAAAGATATCTTAATGAAATTTGGCATTTGCCATTATTTTGCCCCAAGGACAATGCCTATTGAAATTGATGATGATGGGTACATTATTTCATCTAGGCCCCATACAAATATTTGTCTCGGAATGGGTTTTTAAGGTCACATAATTCATAAAAATGAAGCAATTTTAATATAATTTGGCATAAATTCGTTTTATAATATTCTAAAAGATGTGCTAAATTATATGAGGATCGGTCCATTTTTACTCTTAGGACCCATTCATACATAGGGTGGTTTATAAATTTTTGGTAGCTACCACATATAACCAACAATTTGATGTAGTGTATTAAATAGTCGGACTTGACCAAGTATAACTTCTCGATTGTTTTTTTTTTATTATTTATAAACCTTAAAGAGTTTATAATTCTTCTTTATGCTTTTTAATTTTGCAAAATGAATTTAATTATTTTATACATAAAAATTTATCATGCTCCAACGGTTTTGACAGTTGACAATATTATTTCTTTAGCAAAATTGTCATAAAATAACGATTTTTTATAATGCTTAGGATTTAAGGGCTTTTAAATCCGATCCGATTGTCTTTGGATAGATAAAATAGGATTAAAGATCCTCTTTATATATTCGATAATAAATATTTAATTTCGCAGAAAAAAATCAAAATCATCATTGAAAACATAGTTGATTTGAGATTGACTACAACTGTTCCATTAAATTTAATTAAACGTTTTTAAGTTTTGGTGATGATTGATTTACTTCAAGTTGTTTTCTGTTTGTTGTAGTAGGGCTACCACACCACTTGATCCTAATCGTCTAATATTTTGTCCTGTAAAAGTGCGCTTTGGGAAAGTAATAGATGTTAGATCTCCCACTAAAATTGTTGTTTCGATATTTGATATATAATATATATTATCTAATTGGCTATACGTTTCTTATCCGTTTTACATTTTGTCCAGTAAAATTGTTCCTTGGAAAAGTGATTGGAATTAAATCTTAATACTCTCAATTAACTGTTCTTTAGATATTTGATAAACAACATTTGCCTTGTATGGGTGGTACAGTTGTCTTGTAAAACTTGAAAACTTGTTGCTTGAAAAAATGATTGGGTCCAAAATTTAAACAATCACTCTAATAGTTCTTTAAATATTTTGCAATTAATATTTTGTGTATGGGGGCTTCCTCTCCCGCTGATCCTATCGGAATATATTGGTATCAGTCCCGTCGTTTAGCTGTCAATAAGTCTTAAAATAAACATAGATTCAATTTAATATATGAAAAAGAAACATACAGTACATTCAATAGATCTAAAAAGTGCTAAGTACCATCAATTATTGTTTTAGGGTTATCATTCAAAAGGTAACTTTAAATCCCCTTTGATTAATTCTTTACATATTTAATTCATGCATATTTAATTCCATGTATGTAAATTAATTGACCAATAATAGAAAAAGATCCGAAAAGTTGCACAAAATCCTATATTCTCGAATTTCACCCATTTCGGGTCACATATCGCAAATTTCATATTTTACTTAATAATTATGAAAACTCCAAATAATACATTCAGAAGATCCAAAAATCACCACATTTCACCATCAAATTAGTTTGATCCATTTGTAAATTATTTCAAAGAATTCAAAAAGTACCATTTTAAATATCATAAAGTACCATAATATGATTTTACATTGTCAAATTTGTACGCTCATAATTGAAATTAGCCTGTCGTGCGATTATTTCGTGTTTTAAGTGCAAATTAATATTTATTCTTCTAGAATACATTTTCGTAATTAAAAAAAAACAGATTTATTATAGATCCATTATTAAAGATCTTTGGAAAGAGGGTCGTAATAAGCGACAAATAGTTAGAATATGGACATCAGTTTGAACTGTTGTGCAAAACACTGAAATGACAGGAATTATAACCTCTAAGCCAAGATCCGGTCGCCCATGAATTGACAGGGAGGGAATCAGCGTTATAAAGAAAAGTCACAAGAAGACTGTATTCCAAATATGGCTGATGTGAAGCAAACGTTTAAAAAAATCAATTAGTGAATCCACCGCAAGAAGAGTTAAAAAAATTTGGAAAAAGGTATTTTTTCCGATGAAAGCAAATTTTGCAATTTTGGAATTAAATGAAGACAAATTGTATGGAGAAAATCCGGAACAGCACTTTGCTTCCAACAGTAAAACCCGGTGCTGGAGTTGTGATGATATGGGGATGTATGGCAGCAGGTGTTATAGACAATTTGGAATTTATTAATTCGACAATGGATAAATTTGGTGATTTTTAAAAGAAATTTAAAGCTGTCAGCTGAAGGTTTGAGCATTTCAAAAGAATATTATTTCCAACAAGACAATAACTTTGGATTCTATATAATATACCAAAAATTCTACCAAATCCAACACAATCCCCAGCATCTGGGGGTGTTATAGGAAAGAAAAAATCGTCAACATATGAAACAAAATTTCATTTTTTCTTAAAACACAAGAATACAATCTCATACTTGAATTTCACAAGACCGGAATCAATAATAGAGTCTTTAGTGAAATCGTTGAATAATTTCACAAACTCTGTGATGCAAGAAATGCTTAAAATGCATTTCTTGACTTAGCGATAAAAGGCTCAATTGTCTTAAATTTAAGAAGTACTTTATCACTCACTGCTCTGAGAACTTATCGCTACGATCACCCAGAATAATCGATTATCAATAAAAAATTTGATAGAAATATAAGTTCTTACTAAAAATTCTAATCAGATATAATAGAATTTATTCTGCAAATGTCGAACGGATCTTGAAGAAAGTGGTAACTCCACAGATCACTTTAATTCAAATAAATATTAAAAGAATGTGTAAGATGGCCTAAAAAGCTATTGAAGTATAGAAAATCTTCATCACTGTACAAATATCTGGAAAGGCTAAGTCTGACTACTCATTATGGAAAGATAGAAAGGAGTTAAAAAGATCACAAGAGTTTAAGGTGTCACTGATTACAATAAAACTTAGGTCGGGAGATGATCACACAAAAACTAATTCGTATAGAACTATAAGACTATTATCAAACTTGTCTAAGCTATTTGAAAAAGCTATTGATGAACAAGTTAGAAGTTAAATATCACGTTGTCCATCTTGATCGCCGCCTTACCTGGATACTTCAAAATGATACAAAATTGGTAGAAACTTTACGTAATATTAAGATTGTAAACTTAAAAAAAACTAAAAATATCGTAACGAAAGTACGTTTGAGATAATCACACGTCTAAAAAAATGTCCTCTCCGACTTTTTTTATCCAAAATTGCATGTTTATATATATATATAAAATGAATTTATGTTTGTTTGTCTGTTTGTTTGATTGTTTGGGACTTATACTGGAAATTTTCACAGAATAATCCCCATATACTCCAAAGTAATAAAGAATATAAAAATTTCGATAGGACCAGGGGGAGAGGTACCCCCATACAAACCAAATATTAATTATCGAATATCTAATGAACTGTAGAAGCGGGGAATATTAAAATCGGTCCCAATTACTTTTCCAAGGATCTTTTTACTGGCCAAAATCTAGGACGGATAAGACCAGGGGGAAAGATTCCCCCATACAAAACAAATAATTATAAAAAGAACTATAATTCAATTTTGGTTTTCAAACTGTTTTATGGAAAAAATGTAGGACGGTTAGGATTAAGGCAAATGTTAAATAAAATTTTAGAACGGATAGGGCCAGGGGCATTTGGCAAAATGTCCAACGGGAAAAATTTATTTATAAAATAACAATTCTTTAATTTACTGTCATAGCACGAGCTAAAAACATTTTATTAGTCACACGATAAATATCTATTAAACAAGTAATTTAACCGATAGAAATAGAAGTGACAAATAGTTGCATTTTAATTTTAATTTTGATATGAATAATCTAAGAAATACAGTGAAACTGAACAAAAAAAACTGGTTTATAATTTGTTTGCATAACAAAGTTTTTTTTTTTGTTTTTAATTTTCATATGAAACAATAAAAGTTATATTCCATTTTAAAAATCAAGTTATATAAAGGATTTATAAAATTGATATGATAATTTTTTGAAAATCTAAATATTTTCCAGTCTTTTTGTCATTATTGAATCGTTTATTCAAAACAGTCGGAAAAATATTTAAAGAACTTAAGTCGGCGTCATTTAGAAGTATTATTTTCAATACGATTTTATTTGCCGATATTTTTAATATTGAAGACAGACAAATGAAGCTAAAAAAATTATTAGACATTTGTAAAGAAAATATTTTACAAATATTAAAGAATCAGGCAATTTGTAGCGGTTTTACCATTCTGACGATCATGAATTGTATTAAAGTCGCATCTAATCTTAAAAGTACAAAGGAAGATTTTTTTAATGCTGATTACAATTCAAGAATTGTTGGAAACAAACATTGATATCTGCTATTAATCGGAAGAAGAGAATGTTGTATGCAAAGCAATTTGAAAATGAGTCATGGAATCAGGGTTTCATCTCAGATAAAAATAAATTTAATATTTTCCGACCAAACAGACTTTCTAGATAATGGTCATATCCTCTGGAGAACTTATCTTTATTCATAGAATGGAATGGATTAAAATTTTTATTTTAATATTTTAAATGAAAATTTGAAGAAGAGTGCAGAAAAATGGAATTTACCACAGTCATTCACACTTCAGCACGATAATGATCCGAAACATTCAGCGAAGTTGTTTCTTTCATGTCCGCAATCTCCAGACCTAAATGCTATCGAACACTTATGCGATGAACCGAATTGAACAGTACGAATAAACAAGATGTCTAGCAAAAGGGTTTTAAAAGCTGATGACTAGAAAATTTAAAAAATATCGAAGATATCATAACATAGTTTCTACCTGTCATTGTCAAGAAGACTAAATGATGTTATTAAATAAAATTTATTACCATCAAAATATTACGTCGAACCTTTTACAAGATTTTCATATTCGTGCCATTAATTCGATTATTTCCTAGATGTTACATTATAAATTTTTATCTGTCAATGAAATGTTTAATTTGAATTTCATAATATTTCAAAATTGACGTTTTATGTCAATTTTCATTTCGCGCCTACACAGAGAAAA
Source organism: Cochliomyia hominivorax (assembly GCA_004302925.2). Classification (NCBI taxonomy): domain Eukaryota; kingdom Metazoa; phylum Arthropoda; class Insecta; order Diptera; family Calliphoridae; genus Cochliomyia; species Cochliomyia hominivorax. The sequence goes on along the minus strand of PYHX02000063.1, from coordinate 1,993 downwards.
AATCAATGTAAAATTTATTAAAATATAAATAATTTAAATTTCTTCAATTACGATTTTGCTTCACACACAAAATATGGTTATTTAACATTGTTTTGCAATAAATACAGCTCCAAGCTTAAATAAAATATTTAACTTGTTTCTGGACATTTTTACTGATTCCAAATAACAAATTTTTTAAGACAGTTTTACTGAATCCGAATTATTATTGTGATTGAAAAATGTTTCCAATAGACAGACGGACATAGGCGTTACACGTAGAATGACAAATTTAATATACCCTTTATAACAAATTGTTAATAAAAAACTGTTAATAAAAACTGCTTCAACCATATTTCTCGAACAAAGTACCGATTTTTCTGTTACGATCAAACTGCTTTACAGAACAGTATAAATGAAGGATAAAATCAAGGAGAATGATATCACACATCAAATATATTGATTATTAAGTATCGAAAGTATCGGAAGATTTTATTATTAAAACATAGAGCGACTGGGATCACGCGTTGATTGCCATTTTTTAGGAAATACTTTTATTCAAAGTCAAATTAATCTTTGTCGAATTAATAAAAATTGTATTCATAAATAGTTGAGGATCAATACTTCTTTTGTATGATTTGTTTATTAAAAATCCATATTTTTTCAATAGTTCCACTGTATGCCTGTTTGTCATGATGTCTATGAATATAAAACGTTGCATTATAAAACTCCTACGCTCTTGAATATTATGATTATTTGCTAAATCCTAAGTGTTTTTTTTTCTTCAAAATTTATTTATCTAAATAATGGAGAAAAATGCAAAATGTTTATTAAAAACGGTCATATTTATACCCTACACCACAATAGGTGTTGGGAGGGTTTTTCATTTGTGCAGATGTTTGTAACGGGCAGAAAAATAGTCCTGCCACCACTTTAAAGCAAACCATTCGACACAGAATCACTTCCTGAGTCGAGTAAAACTTGTTCGAAAAGTACAGCTCGCAGTTCTAAAGATATCTTAATGATATTTGGAACTTTGGCACTATTTTGGACCAAGGACGATACCTATTAATATTGGTTTGATCGGTCTCATTATCCATTTAGTCCATAAAATTCCTAAATATAAATCGATTTGTCCAAATATTGCGAAAATAAGTCTTATTGCATTCTGAAAGATGTGTCAGTTTATACGAGGATCGGTCTGTTATTTCTCATAGATTTCATTACAACCACATATACGTGAAAAAAAACCTGTTTGCGAATTTTGTATGGATTTATGGACCGACCCTCATAATCCATAAATTTCACATAACCGTTAGTATCATAATAATCAATTCCGCATAAAAGCATAAAAAATGCAAATAGTACGAGGGTCATTTTAAACCTATAATATGGTGTAGGGTATTATATAGTCGGACTTGACCGACTATAAAATTTTTCTCGTTTTTATTATAAAATATTAACATGGAAGATGATTTTATGAATTGTGTATTATAAAAAGGGTGATGATCAATAAATTAAAAAAAATAATTTTATAAACGTTTGTTTGTGCGTTATAAACAAGTCTGGTATGCAAATAGGAAATGATTGTCCAAATTTAGCACATTTTGTGATATGTTGTTGTTGACTTTTTTTCTAATTTTAATAAATTAGAATGCACTTTCATTGAAAAGGATAAATGAATGTAGTTGTTTCCAGTATTTCCATTGATTATTACGACATTTAAATAAGATTTCGAGATGTGTAGATTAGAAAGTATAATTGTTGGTTAACTGTTGTTAATCAGAGTTTATAAAATAACTTAAAAACCAGAGTTTTAATTCTAAGTTAAACCTTGTTTAAAACACAATTAACTTAAACCAGGAAATATTTAAACGGGCTTCAATCAGATACAGAGTTTAACTTACTTTACATTCAGCACAAAAACCTTTTAGAATTTAACTAATCTTTTTCATCGAATTTATAGTGCTACTGAAATTGTATGGTTAATGATTGTTTAAATTTGTTTCCGACTCAC
>PYHX02000062.1:0-52769 GCA_004302925.2 Cochliomyia hominivorax | reverse complement strand
TTTAACACCTTTAATGTTTTTGTTAACGTGTCCATAATAACTTAATAATGTTTAACATTTTGTTAGCCATTGTTTCTCAAAAAAAAAAAAAAAAATTGGAATACAATAGAAAAATGAGTATTTGGAAAAAAGTAACAGGTATCATATATTTGAATGGACTGTTGCTATAGTCAATAGCTCCGCATCACAGGAAAAAGTAAAAATCGCTCTTAAAGGAAGTAATCAACAGGTCTTTTTTAAAGCAGTTTTTTGATTCAGCTCATGTTTTAGGTCTTGATTCAGATCTTGACTCATTTGTTGAATCTCAGGATTTAGATCTATATTCAGTTCTAATTCAATTCTAGTTCTAACGTTAATTCGGTTCTACTTTAGTTCAACCTCATTTCTAGTTCAGGTTTTACTTCAGACTCTAGTTTAAATTCTAATTTAGATTTTAGTTTAGATTCTAATTTATATTCCAGATTAGATTCTATTTCAGACTCTAGTTTAGATTCTTATTTAGATTTTAGTTTAGATTCTAATTTATATTCAGAATTTAGCTTAAATTTTAATTCAAATTCTAACCCCAATTTTATTATTTTAGATTCTAATCTGCATTGCAGTTTGGACTCAGTTCAATTCCACTACAATTCTATTGTAAATTTAAGTTGAGACTCTTGTTCGGCTACTAGCTGAGGTCTAAGTTTAGATTCTAGTTGAAAATGTAAATCAGATTCTAGTTCAGACTGTAGTTTAGATTCTAATTCAAATTCTAGTTTGGATTCTAGATCAGATTCTGACTGAAATTCTATTTTCAAGATTTTGTTTTACATCTGCTTCTAATTCAGATTCTAATTTATATTCTCGTTCAGATTCGGTTTATAGATCAGATTCTAGTTCAGAATCAAAGTTAGATTATATTATAGTTAACATATTATAGTTCACATTATTATAGTTCACATTAATATAGTTCACATTAATATAGTTCACATTATAATTCAGTTCTAGTTTATTTCTAACCTTTATTTTAGCAAAGGTCCTAGCTCAGATCATGTCCAGATTCTAGCTAATGTTTCAGTTCAGATTATATTTTAGATTCTAGCTGAAATAGTAATATGTTTTTTAACTGAGGTTCTAGTTGAGATTCTAGTCCAGTTTAAAACTCTAATTCTTTTTCAGATAGCAGTTCATTATAGTCCTGATTCCAGTTCGGATTCTTGTTCAAAATCTAGATCAGATTCAGTTTAGAATCTCGCTGAGATTCTAGTTAAATAAAAGTTCAGATTCCAGCTTGAATTTTAATTCAGATCCAAATTCAGATTCAAATTTAAATTGTAGTTCAGACTTAGTTAAATTCCATTCATATTCGATTGTAGATTTCAGTTGAGAATCTTGTCCGGATTCAAATTTCAAATTTTTGTTTTAGATTACAATTTGAATTCCTGTTCGATTCTATATTATATTATCATTAAATTCAGACTATATTCTAAGTTCATAATCTAGTTATAATTTTAGTTTACATTCTAATCCAAATTTGAGCTGAGGTTTAGTTCAGAATCAGCTTCTAGATCAGATTCTAGGCCAGAATTAGATTGGGATTCTAGTTTAATTCTACCATAGATTATAGTTCAGATTATAATTCGAATTGTAGCTCAGATGGAGCTTTATTTCAGTTCATATTCTAGTCTGATTTTTAGCTGTTCGAATTTTGACTGAATTCCAAATTCAAATTCTGATTCAGAATTAAGTTCAGACAATAACTCGGTTACTAACAGAGGTTTAAGTTCAAATTCTAGATCAGATATAATTCAAATCCTAGTTTTATTCCAAATAGTTATGCTAAACCTTATTTTATAGTAAATGTCCTAGTTTAGATTCTTGTCCAGATTCCAGCTAAGGTTTAATTCAATTCTACTTCAGATAATAGTTGCAATTTTAGTTGAAACTTTAATCAGGATTCCAGCTGATTTTAAATTCAATTCTCGATTCAGTTCTTGATTCAGTTCAAGTTCAAAAAAGATCAGCTCAAGTTCAGTTTTAGTTCAGTTCAAGTTTAGTTCTAGATCAGTTTTAGTTCAGTTCTTGTTTAGTTGAAGTTCAGTTCTAGATCAGTTATAGTCAATTATAGTTCAGTTCTACTTTAGTTCCAGGTCAGTTCTTGTTAAATTTTAGTTCATTTCTACTTCAGTTCTAGTTCAGTTCTAGTTCAGTTCTGATTCAGTTCTAGTTAGGTTCTAGTTCAGTTCTATTTCTTTTCTAGTTCAGTTCTAGTTCAATTTTAGTTCAGTTCAAGTTCAGTTTTAGTTCAGTTCAAGTTCAGTTCTAGTTTAGTTCTAGTTCAGTTCTGGTTCAGTTCTATTTCTTTTCTAGTTCAGTTCTAGTTCAATTTTAGTTCAGTTCGAGTTCAGTTTTAGTTCAGTTCAAGTTCAGTTCTAGTTTAGTTCTAGTTCACTTTTATTTAAGTTCTAGTTCAGTTTTAGTTCAGTTCTGATACAGTTCTAGTTAAGTTCTAGTTCAGTTCTGGTTCGGTTCTATTTCTTTTCTAGTTCAGTTCTAGTTCAATTTTAGTTCAGTTCGAGTTCAGTTTTGTTCAGTTCAAGTTCAGTTCTAGTTTAGTTCAGTTCTAGTTCACTTTTTTTAAGTTCTAGTTCAGTTCTAGTTCAGTTCTGGTTCAATTCTGGTTCAGTTCTAGTTCAGCTCAAGTTCAGTTCTAGTTTAGTTCTAGTTCAGTTCTAGTTCACTTTTATTTAAGTTCTAGTTCAGTTCTGGTTCAATTCTGGTTCAGTTCTAGTTCAGCTCAAGTTCAGATAAGTTCAACTCAAGTTCAGTTCTAGTTCATTTCTAGTTCAGTTCTAGTTCAGTTATATAGCAGTTCTCGAGCACTTTTGTTCCGATTCTCTTCAGGTTCACTTCTGTTACTATTTTCTTTTAACTTCATTCAATTTATGTCCGTCAAACACTTCCAATTTGAAATTATTTCTGGAATTTCAAAGAAAACAACTTCACTCTTGGGGTCCTTGTATTTTATTTCATTTTTTTTATTTCATGTTTTAAACTTTATATATTTTTCCTCTTTTTTCGCCATCAGAAAAATATTACATCAAAATTTTAACAACTTGATTGAAATAATCACACGATTACGAGTTTGTTATTAAAATAAAAACTGAAGGAAACTGAACATTTTTGAAGGAAACTTTAAATTGAAGGAAAACTTAAATCTTTTTAATATAAGAAAATTCAAAAGAAATTAAATAATTTATATTTGAAACATAAGTAGAAACCCTGGAGTAGAATTAAACCAATCAAGTTTAAGAGAAAAATTAAATGATTAACAATTTGTGAAATTATTTATTATAAAGTGTATTTTGTTGGGAAGTACGATAAGTTTGATTGATGGATTGGTAACGGTATGAGAGAATGGAAATGGTGAAGTGAGTAAAATAATTAAAATGGCGAAATATAAAGGAAGAATAATGATTAAGTGCAAGCGAGAGGATTAAGTATAGTTTAAGAGAAACCTGTGAAAGAGAAGAGTTGAAAATGATTCAAAGCAGAATTGTTTAAATGTGAGAGGGAGCAACTAATTGACAGTTTTTTTATTATGGAGATGATGGACAAAATTGCCTTAAATGAGGAGAAAATAGGAGGTGAATAGTGACTAAAGAGACAAAAGTATGAAAGAATATTAACGACAATAAATGAAAGAGAAGAGAACCGAGGGAATAATTAAAGAAAGTAGAGTGAGTGTAGTGTTTAAATGAGAGAGAAGTTAGAATGGTAAGAGAGATAATTATCAACAATAAAACTGTGAGAAGAGTTGTGGAGCTTTAGAAAGTATTAATTTGAAATAGAAAATCAAGAGAAGAGTTAAATAAATAAAATCTAAAAGAGAATAGTGATAACGATAAGGTAAGGGTGTGTATTTTTCCAAATGAACTTGAAAACTTCTCAGCTCTAATCATGGGAAATTTCATAAAGATATTTTTAATAGTTCAAAAGTTATAGTTAATTTGTTTGAATGTTAAAATAGAGAGAAAAGAGAAATAGTGTGCAATGCTTTTCTCTCTCTTACATTTTATATTCGCCTAAGTTCGGGACTATGTAGAAATGATATTCGGGAATACAGATGAATAGCCATATGAAAAGTGGTGATAAGAAAAGGTGTTCCCCGGAAAATAATAAAAATCATGAGGGTTATATACGATGATGCTGAACTCTTTACAACGGCAGAGGAATGAACAAACAGCGAGGTCTCTTCTCACGTTAACTAGAGGATTTGGACTATGTGAATGATATCAGTTTTCTCCCACACAAGCTATTCAACATGCAAGCAAAATTTGAACACCTAAAAAAACGGGCGTGAAATGTTGGGCTTGAAGTAAATATCAAGTAGACCGAAGCAATGAGAATCAATAACGCAAGCACGAAAAACATCATTCTACTAGGCCAACGAGTCGAATACTTAGATAGCTTCCACTATCTGGGTAGTGTAATGGCAACAAATCATGTTGCAGATGCAGAGTAGAATGAATGGCTCAATAAGACGAGAGCGTCATTTAGGCGGTTACAATCAATATGGAGATGTTCACAAATATCCAGGCAAACGAAGCATAAAATATTTAACGTATCTGTAAAATCAACATAGTTATACGGAAGTGAAACCGTGTCAAATACCATTACACAAAAAACTTCAGGTTTTCATGAACAAGTGCAGAATATTCTGGCTCGATAACATGAACAACATAGATCTCTGGAACATTGCAAATGAGGAACGCAAAATAACACAAATAAAATGAAGAAATTGGAGATTGATCGGTCATACTATCAGAAAACACAGGAAAGTATAATCAGAATGGAACTTAGGTAGAATCGTAAAGGTTCAATAAGCCGTGTCCGCCCAAGAAATTTCTGCAGACGTTCCATGCTTTAAGATTTAGGACAACACAATCTTACAACAGCACTAAATTATATAAGATGGAAATGCTTTGTGGAAGCTTTATGCTTCAAAAAAGGGTAATGGAAAAAGAGATTAACAGTAGTCGGTCCTATAGAGTATCTTTAATCGAGAGTATACGTATATACGTATACCAATAGGATAACTTTAGTGGTGACTATAGGGTATTTATACTTAAGTCTATAAAGTTATTAAAATAGGAACTTTAGTCGGTACTGTAGATTAAGTATTGATGACACTATAAGGCAACCATAGGCGAGAGTATATACAAACAATAACCGGAACTATAAAGTTACAATACACGGAACTACAGAGTGACTATAACGGGACTTTAGGAAGTCTATAATAAAGGAACTATAGGCGAGTCTATAGAGTACTTTAACAGAATAAAAAATTGTAGATAAAATAGAGAGCGTAAAAAGATTAAGAATTGATAGAGTTTTTTTCGTTCAAGGAGTAGTGTAATCAAAATTCTATTACGCCTTGATATATCCAGCATTTGTATTAGCTTAAGTTCGTTACTATTAGTAGATATCGCACGGTCAATAGAATATGGTGTAATCGTTAATATATTAGTCCTGCCAACCAAATGTTTCACATTTTCGCAATTTTTATTACAGTTTTATTTAATTTTTTTCCCCTGACACACGCACACACATTTTGCTTGAAAATAAAACTGAAAAAATGTTATTTAAATTTGAAAATATTTGAAGAAAAAAATAATAAAAATTAAAACTAAACTGAATTTAAGTAAATTGAAATTGATATTTTTGTCCAAACCTAAAACTAATTTTAACCCACTTCTCTTGAGACAAGTTTCAAGTTATAAACTCATTTAGGTACCAGTATTTATATCTAAAACTATTCATTTCAAAGCAACAGCTAAAGCTAGAGCAGCAGCAATAGTCTTATTTTTTATATATGATTTAATCCAGCAGCATTTGCAAATCGCAGAAATCGTAGTCAAAGTGATTTTGTGTATTTTGCAAATGTTATGAATTTGTTTTAGTTTTTGAGATCCAGTTGCTGTCACATGAGTGCATGCGTGTGCAAAAATATAATTCAAAATATTGTTTTTTTTTACTTTTTTTGGCTTTTTTCGAAAAACTAACGAAAATATTGTGGTATTAATAAAACAACCCAAAATAAGACACACCAACAAGAAAACTACATCTTTTATTACGTAAGATTGTAATACATATATAAATATAATTTGGAATATTTTTAAAACTCATATTGGTTTATAGAGATTATAATGGTCAAAATTGGTATTTGTATTTGACCAGTGGTTCAAACAGATGGACGGACAGACAGACAGACAAACAGACTTACACTTAGACTTATTACCAGTTCAAGTCTCTTGCTAGCCATCTAGGCTAGTTCTCCTTTAAGCCTCAAATGTGTGGCATGCAACATATTAATATCTTACATATATGTATATAATTCTTCTATATACACACATATAAACATACATTTGTATGTATGTGAAAAATGATGCATAACCATAAACAACACATTCATGTCGTTTAAATAAAATTATTTTTAAAATTACAACTTTAATTTTTGAATTTTTATCAAAAAAATAATTTTTTTCTTCTAAATTATGTTTGTCCATATGTGCGTATTTAAATATTTGTTGAAATTATTTTTTCAAAAATTATACTTTATTATTATTTACGATATTTTATGATCTTAAGTCTATTTTATTATATAATAATCATTATTTTGAAAATTAAATTAAAAAAAAACAGTAGCGGATTAACTTAGTTAAAGGCAAATAGAATAGTCAAAAACTAGACTACAAAGAAGTAGTCTTTAGCAATAAATATACTTAGTTAGAATTAGGAATATCATGTTGGCTATAATGTCGTAACTCTGGAGTAATTATAGTCAAGTCTATAGAACAACTATAGTTGAGATTATAGAGTAAAGATAAAAAATAGTCAGTTCTATTGAGTAACTATAGTTAAGAATTTATAGTATATATACTCGGGACTATAGAATTGTGACTAAAAAGTCGGGAATATAGATTAACTATTGGCGAGACTATAGAGTAATAATGTTCGGTGCTATAAAATAACTATATTCTGGACTATATAACGTAACTAAAGCAAGGTCTCAAGAGCAACTACAGACAGGATTACAAAGCAAATATCTTCGGAAGTTAAGGGCAAATATAATAGCGATTAAAAAGTAACAAGAGTCAGCACTATAGTTAGAAATTTAGAGTTTATATGAGGGACTATAAAGTTAATATAGTCAGGAATATAGAGTATTTATAGTCAAGAATATAGAGTAACTAATGTGGAGACTATAAAGTAATTATATTCTGGACTATAGAGCAACTATAAATAATTTTATAAAGTAACTATAGCAAGGACTAAAGAGCAACTATAGTCAGGAGTATTTAGCAACGTTTTTCGGAACTTAAGGGCAACTATAATCGCGACTAAAGATTTGCCATATCTAGACTATACAGTAACTATAGTAAGGAATATAGAGTAATTATAGTCGAGAATATAGAGTAAGTAATGTGGAGACTATAAAATTACTATATTCTGGACTATAGAGTAACTATAAATAATGTTATAAAATAACTATAGCAAAGACTAAAGGGTAACTACAGTCAGGACTATAGAATAATAGCATTCGGTACTATAGAATTACTATATGCGGGACTGTAGAGTAATTATAAACAAGATTATAAAGCAACTATAGTTAAGACTAAAGAGCAACTATAGTCAAGACAATAGATAAGTTGAGACTATAGAGCAACTATCTTCGAAAATTAAAGGCAACTATAGTTGGGACTATAGACTAATAAGAGTCGAAACAATAGAGTTACTATAGTCGGGACAGTAGGGTAACAACAGTTGGGAATATAGAGAAACTACAGACAGGATTATAGAGTAACAATAGAATTGCTAAAGTCAGAACTAAAGAATAACTATACTCTGAACTATAGGGTAACAATTGGGACTATAGAGTAACTACAGTCTGGACTATAAAGTAACTACAGTCCGAACTAAGGAATAACTATAGTCGATACTATGGAGTTATTATTGTTAGAACTAAAGAATAATTATAGAATAACTATGGGCGGGAACATATAGTTACTATAACAATATACTAGGAACTACAAGGTAACTATAGTCGTGACTTTAAAGTAACTATAGGCAGGACTATATAAAGCGTATAGGGTAACCTTTCTTACAATTAAAGTCTAGATTATATTCGGCAATATATAGTATAATACCGTCAAGATTATAGAATTGCTTATTTGGGGGAATTTATGAACAATTTTATTCGAGTTTATAGAAATAAACTCATTGTCTATAGACAATATTATATTCGATATTGTAGACTAGATTATAGTTGAGATTATAATCTAGACTAGGGACTATATAATATATATATAATAATCTGTAAAATACAATAGGTTATTGTTGGGACCATAGTAGGATTGTTTTATATTAGGAACAAATTGTGGTCAAGAATAACAACTAGATTATACTCAAAGCTATAGAATAGATTACAGTCGGAACTTTAAGCAAGTTCATGGACTCGTGTACAGTCGTGCTATATGGAATAACTTAAAGTCGCTATTACAGACTAGTATTCTAGTGGAGGATATTAACTAGTTTATAGCGTATACTACATCATTTATTTAATATAGTTTATACTCGGGACTATGAATTAGTTTATACCGAATGCTTCAGATTGGGTTATAGCGGGGACAATTGTTTAGTTTATAGTTGGGATTATGGACTTGATACAAGTCGGTACTATCTAAAAGTTTCTAGCCGGGACCTAATACTAGGTTATTGACGGAACTATAAACTAGTATATAGTCTGAAATATAGACTTGTTTAAAAAAGGAACTTTAGACAAGTTTTGTCTGTAGGCAAGTTTATAGGGGGTAGTAGAGATTAGATTATTGTTCGGATTAAAGACTTGATTGTATGCAGATTTATAGACAGGTTTAATAAGGTCCTGATTTTGAAACACCTTATTTTTTGGGCATTTTCTTAAAGCTTTTTATCTAGAGTCTTGATAATTCTCATTGAAAAACTACAATTCATTTATAGGAAATATTTAAACTTTCTACACACACACACACAACAACTGACCTTAGCAACTATAGAGGAATGCAATTTAATTAATAAATAAAAAAGACTATATTATCAAATCAAATAAATCATAGCAACAATAACACAAAAAAAAGTAAACTATTGCAAAATGTTTTCTTTATTAAAACAACATCAATAACATTAATAATTTAACATGCAAAAATCATGTTTTTTATTACATTTTTTTATACCCTACACCATTACAAGTGGTGAAGAGGGTATATTGCTTTTGTCATTCCGTGTGTAAAGCTAAGAGGGAATCATCTCAGACCCGTAATTTATATATATATTTTTACATCAAATTAAAATTTCGGTTGATTTAGCTATGTCAGTCTGTCTATATGTCTGTCTGTTTGTTTGTTGTTGGCACACATTAAAAAAGCACATAATCTGCCAAAATCTTTCGTAAAATTATCAATAATAAATCGACAAATTAGAATGAAATTTAGCCATAATATTAAGCTTTATGTACTTCATTATCTATCCACAAATTATTAAAATCGGTTCAGTCGAAAAGAAGTTATAGCCACAAATATAAGTAATTTTATTTAAGAAAATCTTTTATATATTACAAACGATTGTAGGTGTGTATGTACGTGAGTGTATGGACAAAACATAACCTAATTATTTCGCACGAATTTATAGTGGAGGGTATTGAAGTTTCGGCAAAGCCAAATATAACATTTTTACTTGTTTTTATTTATTTTTCATAATTCGAACAACATTACAATAAATATGTAAAATATCTGTATAAAATATTGAATTAGATGAACATTTATTTAGTTAAAAAAATTAACTTAAAAATTGCAATAATTTCAACAACTTAATGTAACACATTTGGGGAAAAAAAGTACTAAAGTAAAATTTACTGAAAACTCAGACGGACAGACAGAGGGACAGACTGACGTACGTACGGAGTACTAGACATACAATTGCTACATTCTAATTTTTTATTAAATCAAACAAAAAATTACTAAATTTTGTAAAAAAATGAAAACTGCCTAAAGTTGTTTATAAACAAAATATTTGTTTTTTTTTTTCGTGCATCAACATGTTGCGTGTCTGCTAAACATTAAAAATAAATAAATAAATTTTTTCCACTAAAATATGAAATTATGTATTTAAGTTTCATATTTATATTTCGATTATTTCTTTTGCTAATTTGTCTGTTATCATTGAGACTTATTAAAAATTATATTTTATTAAATCAATCGCCACAACATTAGTCCAAATGTCTACAAATACATTGTAATATGAGTTAAAAGTATTTTTTCCTTTTTTTTCATCTCATATTTAAGTCTTTATCATTGAAATGTTAATGAATATAAACGACCATAATTAATGTTTCAAGTTACCACTAAAAAAACCAAAAACTTCTGTGAATTTCATAAAATGTCCTCTTTTTTAAAAAACCAGCTGCCTTCTGCAAATGTGGTTGGAAAAATCTTAACGGAAAATCGACATGAAAAAATTTCCGATAGTGATAAAAATGCTAATTTATTAGTGACAAAATAGGAAATATTGAAAGCAAAAACTAAAGTAAGAAACTAAGTGATGCATATTCTTAGCAGTCACTCTACAGTATTTTGGACTATAGAGGCTCTATGAAATACCAACGATAACTTATTCTATAGTCCTGGCAAAATTCTAGTCTAGAATCCAGACTACAATCTTAATAATAATCTTACTTATAGTCCCGATTGTAAAATAGTTTATATTTCACACTGTTAAATAGTCTATTTATCATACTATAAACTTGATTATAAATTTTTTTATATCCCCAACCGTAATCTAGTCTATAGACCCAACTATGAACCAGTCTATAGTCCCAACTATGAACTAGTCAATAGTCCCAACTATGAACTAGTCTATAGTCTCAACTAGTCTATAGTCCCAACTAGTCTATAGTCTCAACTAGTCTATAGTCCCAATTGTGAACCAGTCTATAGTCCCAACTATGAACCAGTCTATAGTCCCAACTATGAACTAGTCTATAGTCCCAACTATGAACCAGTCCATAGTAACAAATATGAACTAGTCTATAGTCCCAACTATCACCAGTCTATAGTCCCAACTATGAACCAGTCCATAGTAACAAATATGAATTAGTCTATAGTCCCCACTATGAACTAGTCTATAGTCTCAACTAGTCTATAGTCCCAACTAGTCTATAGTCTCAACTAGTCTATAGTCCCAATTGTGAACTAGTCTATAGTCCAACTATCAACCAGTCTATAGACTCAACTATGAACTAGTCTATAGTCCCAACTATGAACCAGTCCATAGTAACAAATATGAACTAGTCTATAGTCCCAACTATCAACCAGTCTATAGTCCCAACTATGAACCAGTCCATAGTAACAAATATGAACTAGTCTATAGTCCCAACTATCAACCAGTCTATAGACCCAACTATGAACCAGTCTATAGTCCCAACTATGAACTAGTCAATAGTCCCAACTATGAACTAGTCTATAGTCTCAACTAGTCTATAGTCCCAACTAGTCTATAGTCTCAACTAGTCTATAGTCCCAATTGTGAACTAGTCTATAGTCCCAACTATCAACCAGTCTATAGACTCAACTATGAACTAGTCTATAGTCCCAACTATGAACCAGTCCATAGTAACAAATATGAACTAGTCTATAGTCCCAACTATCAACCAGTCTATAGTCCCAACTATGAACCAGTCCATAGTAACAAATATGAACTAGTCTATAGTCCCAACTATCAACCAGTCTATAGTCCCAACTATGAACCAGTCCATAGTAACAAATATGAACTAGTCTATAGTCCCCACTATGAACCAGTCTATAGTCCCCACTATGAACCAGTCTATAGTCCCAACTATGAACTTTTCTATAGTCCCAACTATGAACCAGTCTATAGTCCCAACTATGAACCAGTCTATAGTCCCAACTATGAACCAGTCTATAGTCCCAACTATGAACAAGTCTATAGTCCCAACTATGAACAAGTCTATGGTCCCAACTATGAACAAGTCTATAGTCCCAAATATAAACTAGTCTATAGTCCTTACCATTATTATTTTGTAGTCCAGTAATACAGACTACGATTACAAACAAGTCCATATTCCTTTTTATAAACTAACCTAAAGTATCCGACTATAAAACTTTAAACTAGTTTCCAGGTATTTCTTGGCCGGTCGCCTTCTTTAGGAATCCACTCAAGTGCCGTTCTGGCTATATTTTCGGGTGTTTTTTGATAGTATGGCCGTTCCATCTCCATTGTCTTAGTTTTATTTGTGTTATTATGGGTTCCGTCGTACATACTGTTATTCACGTCTGCATAATAACACCATTTGTAGTTATTATACTACCCAGATAGAAGAAGCTATCTAGGTAGTCTTGCAGCATGATGTTGTCCGTGCTTGTGTTGTTAATTCCCATTGCTTTGGTTTTCTTCATATTTATCTCAAGTCCAACATTTGCGCCAGTTTTTCTAAGTGTTCTAATTTTGTATGCAATTTGCATATCTTGTGCGCATAATCCAAATCCTAAGAGACTCCATGTGATTCCTCTTTTCTCTAAAGAGACTTCGCTCATTATATCATCCAGAATGATAGTGAATAGCTGAGGTGATGTTGGATGTAACCTCTCTTCTTCCCATACAGAAGAGATGTGTGGCCGTAAAAGTTCATTGTTTCCTCTGCAACGTTTTCTTTGTTTCGTTATTCTGGAGCTGTTGCAAGATGAGTTTTTTTCCGTCTTGTGTACCTAATTCTTTTGGAATTTCAGTTTGATTTTGATTTCGCCTATGATTAGCTCATGGTCTCTTCTATTTCTGACATCTGTTAGTGAGCTTCTTCACCTTCCTTCTCATATTCTTCTCAGCATCCTCTGCGTTTGCCGTTGGGGCATAATACTGTACTATGGTTATATGTCTTACTCTAATCTTGAATTGAGCCATTATTACTCCATCTGATAGGGGCTTTCATGTTTGAAGTGAGTTTTTGAATCATTTTGATATCAGAATTAAATTCTGCCTCCATTTTCTTTAACACTGTAGAGTACAAATCATTCTATCCCATTTCACTGATACCTTGACTTTAGAACTTCTATGATGTCCTATGATGCTTCATGAAGTGTTCGTACATGCCATTCCTACACGTGTCCCTTTTTGTTGCCATAAAAACCGGTTTATTTCTTTGCTTTACTATTGAAGCTGCTTGTATAATGATGGGAATGTCAGTTTTCGTTGCCTAAAATCTGTATTCCCCGACCATAAACAAGTTATAAACTGGTCTATAGTCTATGTAGTTTATAGTCTTCAATTATTCAGTATCTTAGTTATGGCTGTAATTATCCTTTTTTGTGATTATAACTATTTCTATTTTTGTTTTGGAAATTATATATTAAAATCCACTTAAATCGTTCCATTATTTAATTATCCTCACTTTATCATTAAAATTTTTCACTTTAAATTGATTTGTTAACGAATTAAACGCTCATTGATAAAATTCATTTTATCTCTATTTTAGTCTTTTTTTCAAAATCGCATGCCTGCCAATCACACTTGACTTGAGTTAAACATTTATTTAACATTTTGCACTGAAACAATTTTTACAAAAAAACAACAATGTAAGAATTTTAGAAAAAAAAACGATAAAAATTTGCGAAAAAAGTGAAAAACGTTACGTAATTTTTTAAAAAATAAACAAATAAAAATGTTGGCACATTTTTTTTATAAAAAATAAATTGTTTTAATTTTTTTTGTTTAGGGGAAACGCCTCTCAATTAAGTTGGTTGACATGTTAGATTTTCAGAAAAAACACTTGATCTTTTGAGTTCCATATTCTTTTGTGATTTTGACTTTTTTTTTTTTAAATTCATAATTTATGGTGAAAAAATATAAATTTAAAAGACTTAAAATAAGGCGTGCATGACAAAAGGCTACAAGGTTTCATTTTTATACCCTCCACTACCACAAGTAATGAAGAGGGAATATTAACTTTGATGTATCGTGTGTAACGCTAAAAAGGAATCATCTCAGAACACATAATGTATATATATATATTCTTGCATCAAATCAAAATTTGTCCCTCTGTTGTTGGCACGTTCGCATCCATAATAATTGACAGAGCTTAATGGAATTTGGCTTGAGTATTTTTAATAGTCCTACGAAGCTTTCTAATTAAAAGCAGCAAAATTGGTAAGCTATGTTAAAAGTTATAGACCGATATCTGAAACAACTCTAAGTTCAAGCAAAGAAGCTTCGTAAAATTGTCTATAATCAAAATGTCAAATCAAAATGTGAATTTTAGTGAAAATGTGCATTTTAGTGAAAATGTGCATTTTTAGTGAAAATGTGCATTTTTAGTGAAAATGTGCATTTTTAGTGAAAATGTGCATTTTTAGTGAAAATGTGCATTTTTAGTGAAAATGTGCATTTTTAGTGAAATGTGCATTTTTAGTGAAAATGTGCATTTTTAGTGAAAATGTGCATTTTTAGTAAAAATGTGCATTTTTAGTGAAAATGTGCATTTTTAGAGAAAATTTGCATCCAGCCCACATTTGTTTTTTGCAAAGGTTATTGGGACCAAATTGTAAAATTCTTGATGAAGTGGTTCTTTAGATGTTCGATGATAAATATTTTCTTTTCGCCCTGATCCTTTCCGTCCTACATTTTGTCCGGTAAAAGAGTTTCTTAAAGAACTGATTCTTGACGTTATATTTCTTTGGTTATTCGATAGTCAATATTTGGTTTGTATGGGGAGTACATCTCCCGCTGGTCCTATCGAAGTTTCCTGCATTACTTTTGGGTATATGGGGATCGTATATATATATATATATATATATATATATATATATATATATATATATATATATATATATATTATATATATATATATATATATATATATATATATATATATATATATATATATATATATATATATATATATATATATAGAAAAGCGTTTATATATTGCGTACGTTTGTGAGTGCCTGTGTGCGTGTGTAAGTAATTTCATGCATTTGTGGTGGAGGATATTTAAGATTCGGCATAGCCGAATATTGCATTCTTACTTGTTTTCCATTGTTGTTCTTGTTGTTTATTTGTTGTGGAAAAAAATGTAACTGAAAATAAAATTTGAAATGATTAAGTGTTTGGAAATTCTTTTCAAGTAAAAATTGTACGTGGGTTTTTAATTACAAACGGATGGATGAGAATTGAGTGAAAAAGAGGTAAATAATATTAATTTATATTATTTTCTAAAAATATCAAACTTTCAAAAATAACAACCGAATTTTAGCGATTTTTTTTGTCACAAAATAATCAATTCAAATTTAAGACTTTTTGGGGTTAAATGTAATTAGAAACATGAATTGTATTAAAAAAAAAAAAAAGACTTAAATTAAAAAAATATATATATTTTGATATAAATATAACAAATCTTTTTTATGATTCTGATTTTATTTCAGATTTCTAATTTAGAGTGGTGGCTGTTTAAAACATATTTGTCATACGCTTGAATAACGTTCAGCAATTTGAAGGAGAACGACATGCGTGTGGAGTATTTTATTTTCTAAGGAGTGAGTTAGAAAAATTCTTAACAAACATATGAGATAATAAAAATGAGAATGTTTCCAACAAACAGATGGTGTCTGAGATGATTTCATTTTGGCGTAAGACACGGAATGACAAAGTTATTGCGACTCATCAAAACTTGTAATGGTGAAGGGTATAAAATGAATCAAATAATAGTTGGATTAAAAGTTGTAATCAAAAACGTGTGTTAAGAATTTTTCAATCTCACTCCTTAATACGACTTTAATTCTATATGATTTCAAGTCACCTCTAGTCCGCTATTTGTGACACTTTTTTTTTGTTTGTCCAACTTCTCTACGTTCCTTGTATTTAAGTTATACAAGTATTTAATATTTTAGATAATAAGTACGACTATGACCACTTTTAAATCTAGATAAATTATGTATGACTAAACAATAATACCGCCATATCTTATATTGTATTTGTAACCAATAATTCATTGTCTCTTGGTCTCTTGAAAACCGTAACAAATACAAGAAAAAATAATCCACTGAATTCACTAAAAAAAGTTTAATAAATTCAACTTTGTTTTAAGGAAAAAATAAGTCCAATTGGTGGTCTTATATGTTATAATTTTTATAATTTGTGCCAGGCGTCCAATATAACAGTGGGTTGTTTGGCTCTTGCTGTCAGGCATAATCAATCAAAATTAACACTTTTTGAGGTGAGTTAATCTTAAAATTATGAATAAAGAATTAATTTTAATTTAATAAAAAAAAAAATTCATTAAAAAGATTAACTAAATTAAAACTAAATAATTTTAATTTTTTTTTAAATTACTGTTTTACTTTTGTTAAATAAATGGACGTTAAATTTGTGTTTATGTTGAAAATTTAATTTTAAATTGAAATTTTCACTAGTGGTGAATATATAAATTAATGGTTGAAACTTCAATTAGTAGTGAAAATTTTGATCAAAAATGAAAATTTGAGTTAGTGATGCAAAATGAAATTTGTGGTGAATATTTGAATTAGAGGTTAAAAATTTGAATAAATAGCGAAAATATAAAATAAATGTGAAAATATGAGTAAGTGGTAAAATTTAAAATAGAGGTGTATATTTGAGTAAGCGGTTATATTTGAAAATAGAGGTGAAAAATAAGTGCAGATAATTTAAAATAGAGGTGAAAATTTCAGTTGATGGTGAAAATTTAAATTATGGGTGAACTTATAGTAAAAATGTAATCGAAATGTAAAAATTTTAGTGCAAATGTGAAATTTTAGTGAAAATGTGAATTTTTAGTGAAAATTGAATTTAGTGAAATGTAATTTTTAGTGAAAATGTGAATTTTTAGTGAAAATGTGAATTTTTAGTGAAAATGTGAATTTTTAGTGAAAATGTGAATTTTTAGTGAAATGTGAATTTTAAGTGAAAATGTGAATTTTAAGTGAAATGTGAATTTTAAGTGAAAATGTGAATTTTAAGTGAAATGTGAATTTTAAGTGAAAATGTGAATTTTAAGTGAAAATGTGAATTTTAAGTGAAAATGTGAATTTTAAGTGAAAAATTGAATTTTAAGTGAAAATGTGAATTTTAAGTGAAAATGTGAATTTTGAGTGAAAATGTGAAATTTTAGTGAATATATGAAACTTTAGTGAAAATGTGAATTTTTAGCGAAAATGTGCATTTTTTGTGAAAATGTGCATTTTTAGTGAAAATGTGCATTTTTTGTGAAAATGTGCATTTTTAGTGAAAATGTGCATTTTTTGGTGAAAATCTGCATTTTTAGTGAAATGTGCATTTTTTGTGAAAATGTGCATTTTTAGTGAAAATGTGATATTTTAGTAAAATGTGAAATTTTAGTGAAAATGTGCATTTTTAGTGAAATGTGCATTTTTAGTGAAAATGTGCATTTTTAGTGAAAATGTGCATTTTTAGTGAAAATGTGCATTTTTAGTGAAAATGTGCATTTTTGTGAAAATGTGCATTTTTTTGTGAAAATGTGCATTTTTAGTGAAAATGTGCATTTTTTGTGAAAATGTGCATTTTTTGTGAAAATGTGCATTTTTAGTGAAAATGTGCATTTTTTGTGAAAATGTGCATTTTTAGTGAAAATGTGATATTTTAGTAAAAATGTGAAATTTTAGTGAAAATGTGCATTTTTAGTGAAAATGTGCATTTTAGTGAAAATGTGCATTTTTAGTGAAAATGTGCATTTTTAGTGAAAATGTGCATTTTTAGTGAAAATGTGCATTTTTAGTGAAAATGTGCATTTTTAGTGAAAATGTGCATTTTTAGTGAAAATGTGCATTTTTAGTGAAAATGTGCATTTTAGTGAAAATGTGCATTTTTAGTGAAAATGTGAATTTTAGTGCTTTTTTAGTGAAAATGTGAATTTTTAGTGAAAATGTGCATTTTTAGTGAAAATGTGCATTTTTAGTGAAAATGTGCATTTTTAGTGAAAATGTGAATTTTGAGTGAAGATGTGAATTATAGTGCAAATGTGAGTTTTAATAAAAACTGTGAATTAAAAAAAAAATCATATTTTTACGTTTGTGATTTAAAGCTAAAAACATTCAGTTCTTTTGTTTTAGGTTCAGTGATCTCTAGAAGTCACAAAAATTAAGTCCTTATCATATCTGAATTATAATTTCACTGTGTTTCATTAATTATTATGTCCAATTAATACTTGTGCGTGCCGCTAATCCAAAATCTAAGAAATAAAAATTTTGAAAAGACTTTTAATAATTCGCTTTACTACTTTAAGTAAAATTATATGCATTTTATGCCGCATGTAACGTTAAGTCTATAAAATAGTTTATAAAATCAGTATAGACTATAAAATAAGACTATAGTCTAGACTATAAAATAAGTCTATAGTCTAGACTATAAAATAAGACTATAGTCTAGACTATAAAATAGACTATAAAATAGACTATAGTCTTATTTTATAGTCTAGACTATAGTCTAGACTATAAAATAAGACTATAGTCTAGACCATAAAATAAGACCATAGTCTAGACTATAAATAAGACTATGGTCTAGACTATAAAATCTGACTATAATCTAGACTACAAATTATTACTATAGTCTAGACTATAAATCAGACTATAGTCTAGACTATAAAGTAGACTATAGTCTAGACTATAAAATCAGACTATAGTCTAGACTATAAAATCAGACTATAGTCTAGACTATAAAATCAGACTATAGTCTAGACTATAAAATCAGACTATAGTCTAGACTATAAAATCAGACTATAGTCTAGACTATAAAATCAGACTATAGTCTAGACTATAAAATCAGACTATAGTCTAGACTATAAAATCAGACTATAGTCTAGACTATAAAATCAGACTATAGTCTAGACTATAAAATCAGACTATTAGACTATAAATCAGACTATAGTCTAGACTATAAAATCAGACTATAGTCTAGACTATAAAATCAGACCATTGTCTAGACTATAAAATAAGACTATTGTCTAGACTATAAAATAGGACTATAGTCTAGACTATAAAATAAGACTATAGTCTAGACTATAAAATAAGACTATAGTCTAGACTATAAATAAGACTATAGTCTAGACTATAAAATAAGACTATAGTCTAGACTATAAAATAAGACTATGGTCTAGACTATAAAATCAGACTATAGTCTATACTATAAAATCAGACTATAGTCTAGACTATAAAATCAGACTATAGTCTAGACTATAAAATCAGACTATAGTCTAGACTATAAAATGAGACTATAGTCTAGACTATAAAATGAGACTATAGTCTAGACTATAAAATCAGACTATAGTTTAGACTATAAAATCAGACTATAATCTAGACTTTAAAATCAGACTATAGTCTAGACTTTAATATAAGACTATTGTCTAGATTATTAAATAAGACTATTATCTAGACTATAAAATAAGACTATTGTCTTGACTGTAAAATAAGACTATTGTCTAGACTATAAAATAAGACTTTTGTCTAGACTATAAAATAAGACTATAAAATAAGACTATAAAATAAGACTATAGTCTAGACTTTAAAATAAGACTATAGTCTAGACTTTAACATAAGACTATAGTCTATACTATAAAATAAGACTATAGTCTATAGTGTAGATTAGCAAATGTTGTGCTACTGGTAAAGACTGTTTTACAGTCGCTATAACCCAAACAATGAAGGACTTTTTTTAATTGTCTGACGTTGGGGCTCATATGTTGCATTCAGTCGTATAATCAAATTGTTGCAATTAAACGCAATTTTCGTAGTCATTTTGTTTTATTTTATTCTTGCTATTTGCAATTTCATGCTATATTTCAGACATTTGTTGCTTATTTCACTTTTTTTTGGTGTGATTGTTGTCATTTGCGTACAATTCAATGGTTTTATCTGAAAATTGTCGTGTTTTTTGGGTGTGTTTTCTTTTTTTCTTGTTGTTGTTGTAGTTGTTTGTTTGTTTTTTTGCGCCCCTTTGAAAAGGTTCATTCAATTTGTTTATTCTAATTGGTTCGCGGTGTTTATGTTGTACAGCTGACGGTTTATTTAGTCTCTTTTTTTTTTGTTCTTGCTAAAATTATTTATTTAATAAATTTTATGTCTGCAATAATTATCACCTAAAATAAGCATTTTTTTGTGAAGAAAAAGTGAAAAAAATTAATTTTAAATCTAACCGGACCTAAACATAAAAATACTGTTACTGATTTAAATATTCACACTCATTTACAATTTAATATAAATTTATTTAATGTTTTTCCCAATTTTTTTTGTTTTTGTTTTTTTCTATTTAAAGTTTAATGGAAAATTCGAATTTGTAATTGTTGTTTTTTATTTTTATTTTATTTTTATTTTATTTTTATTTGTAGATTAATTTCATATTTATTTTTAATGTTTCAATGAAAACCAGACAAACGATAAAAACTGCAATAGCAGCAAAAATTTTCAAACATTAGCAGTAGCTAAATGAACAGCGTCAATTATAAGTTCACTGCAATTGCAATTTGTTGGTTTGTGTCAATGACTGTGAGACGAGTGTGAGAATGTGCGTTGATCTATACTTCCAGTTTATTTAAGCTAATTGAATAATTATGATTAAAAATATGACGACCCTATAGGAAATTATATATAGACTAATTATCTACAGTTAAGTTCTCTTCTTTTTCACTTCTAGTTCAGTTCTAGTCAGTTCTAATTCAGTTCTAGTTCAATTCTAGTTCAGTTCTAGTTCAGTTCTAATACAGTTTTAGTTCAGTTCTAGTTCATTTCCAATTCAATCCTAGTTCAGTTTAGTTTAGTTCTAGTTCAGTTTTAGTTCAGTTCTAGTTCATTTCTAGTTCAGTTTTAGTAAGCTCTAGTTCAGTTCTAGTCAGTTCTAGTTCAGTTCTAGTTCAGTACTGTTTCAAGTTCAGCTTTGGTTCTAGTTTAGTACTGTTTCTAGTTCAGTTTTGTTTCTAGTTAAGTTGTAGTCAGCTCTACTTTAGTTCAAGTTCAGATCAAGTTTAGTTTTAGTTCAGATTTAGTTCAGTTCTAGTTCAGTTCTAGTTCAGTTTTAGTTTAGTTCTAGTTCAATTCCAGTTCAATTCTAGTTCAGTTTCAGTTCAATTCCAGTCCAGTTCTAGTTCAGTTCTAATTCAGTTCTAGTTCAGTTCTAGTTCAGTTTCAGTTCAATTCCAGTCCAGTTCTAGTTCAGTTCTAATTCAGTTCTAATTCAGTTTTAGTTTAGTTCTAGTTCTGTTTCTAGTTCAGTTGTAGTCAGCTCTACTTTAGTTCAAGTTCAGATCTAGTTTAGTTCTAGTTCAGTTTTAGTTCAGTTCTAGTTCAATTCCAGTTCAATTCTAGTTCAGTTTCAGTTCAATTCTAGTTCAGCTCTGGTTTATTTCTAAAAATTTATTTAGATTCTTGTTTTGATTTTAGTTCTGATTCAAGTTCAGATTCTAATTCAAATTCTTGTAAAGATTTTTTTTAGATTTTTGTTCAAATTATAATTCAGATTGTGAATTATATTCTAGTACAGTTCTAATTAGGATCCTTGTTAAGTATCTAGTTCAAAATATAGTTTAGATTATAGTTCAGTGTTCAGAATGTATTTCTGATTCAAGTTCTAGTTCAGTTGTTTGATTTGAAATTTACTTCAGAATCCAGTCCAGTTCTAGTACAAGGTATAGCTCATATTATAATTCTGGTTCTAGTTTAGATTCAATTTTAGATTCCAGTTCAATTTTTATTTCTGATTGTAGATCAGATTCATGTTCAGTTAGTTGTTGAAATTTGATTTCTAAGAGTCCAATTCAGATTCTTGATGCAAATTCATTTCAGATGTTTGTCCAACATTAGATTTTAGTTCAGTTCTAGCGTAGAGCAGAATATTTTATAAAGTAGTCTATAATCTAGACTATAGAGTTTGGACTCTAAATACTCTAGGCTGTTAAAGTGGTTTTATGCTTAAATGTCTAAATTTTAAACTGTTTTGATCCGATTTTTATTTAAATTAGTCTTTACTCTGGTCTATAAACAGTCTTTATTGTAGACTTATTCTAAATTATATAATAATTTAGAATATTTTATAGTCTTCTACTATAAAATAATATTCACTTTATACTCTAAAATAGTTTATTCTTTAAACTATGAAATAATTTATATTACATAGTCTTTGTTAAAAATTATAAGTCCATTCTTCAGGCTATGAAAGAGTCTATACTCTGACTATGAAACAGTCTAATTTGTTGACTTTGAAACATTCTATATTGTAGACTATGAAGTATTCTATATTGCAGACTATGAAATAGTCTACATTGCAGATTATGAAATAGTCTACACTGTTAAACATAAAATAGTGTATACTGTAGACCATACAGTTTTTATTGTAGACTATGGAATATTCTATATTATGACTATGAAATGTTATGTATTGTAGACTATGAAATAGTCTATACTGTAGACCATACAGTTTTTAATATAGACTATGAAATAATTTATACTATGACTATTAAATATTATATATTTTAGACTATGAGACAGTCTACATTGTAGACTATAAAATAGTCTATATTGTAGACTATGAAATAGTCTATATTGTAGATTATGAAATAATCTATAGACTGTGAAATTGTCTTTATTGTAGACTATGAAATTTTTCTATGCTGCAGACTATAAACCATACAGTTTTTATTGTAGACAATGAAATAGTCTATATTATGACTATGAAATATTATGTATTGTAGACTATGAGACAGTCTACATTGTAGACTATAAAATAGTCTATATTGTAGACTATGAAATTGTCTTTATTGTAGACTATGAAATTTTTCTATGCTGCAGACTATAAAATAGTCCACACTATAGACCATACAGTTTTTATTGTAGACTATGAAATAGTCTATATTATGACTATGAAACAGTCTATATTGTAGACTATGAAATTGTCTATATTGAGGACTTTTAAATTTTTCTACATTGCAAACTATAAATAGTCTACACTGTCGACCATAAAATAGTTTATACTGTAGACCATACAGTCTTTACTATATACTATGAAATAGTCTATACTATGAGTATATTGTAGACTATAAAATTATCTATATCGAGGACTATTAAATTTTTCTATATTACAGAATATAATTAGTCGATCATAAAGTAGTCTATATTATCCATCATAAAATAGTCTCAACTGTAAACTATAAAATTGTCTCCAGTTCCTTTAGGGTCTTCTTTTCATTCTCATAGTTCATTTAGTCAATAAAAAAATCCCTCTTTGTCATAAAAATTGTTGAAATATAAAACATGAATTATATAGTTCAACATTGTCAAACTGTTATACGACAATCAGTATTAAAGCAATAATATTTTGTTGTTGTTGCTTTTGCTATTTATTTGTACAAACTGATTTTTATTACAACAAAAACAACTTTAATCCATATTATGAATTGTTCATATGAAATATTGAGTTTATTTTGTGATTTTCTTGTTGGCTTTTAGCGTTGGAGTTGATTATATTGTGACGTGTGGGAGACATAACAACAACAACAAAA
Organism: Cochliomyia hominivorax; assembly: GCA_004302925.2. NCBI lineage: Eukaryota > Metazoa > Arthropoda > Insecta > Diptera > Calliphoridae > Cochliomyia > Cochliomyia hominivorax. The sequence goes on along the minus strand of PYHX02000062.1, from coordinate 29,167 downwards.
AAAAAAGAACTTCAATTACAAACAGACATAAAAAAATCTCTAAATAGATTGAATCACCAATAAAACTTTTTTTCTCTTAATAATCGTAATAAATTAATGTTAAACTATCGTAAATGTATTTATTTGGGTATGTGTGTTTGTGTGTGTATGTATGTATATAATTGAAATTTATGTTAGAATGTTAAATGTTGCACGCAACAAAATTTATAGAAAAGTTGCTTAATAAAAAAAAACAAAAAAAAGGAATGAAAACGAAAACAAAATAAAATTGACAATAAATAAGTGAAAAATTAAGGTGACAATTTGCCAGAATTAAGCAAAAATATATAGAAAAATTACTGATTCTAAGAAAAAAATATTAACGCCTCTAAAAAAAGTAATTGATGTTGGGGGCTTGAAATTTGTTTGTTTAAACTATAATTTTTTTTAAATTTATTTGTCATGAAAATTTAATATCATTTATTAAGTTAAATTTATATTTATATACCCTCCACCACCACAAGTGGCATTATCATACCATGTGTAATACCAAGAAGGAAACACCTCAGATCCCATAAAACATATATACCTTACAGCACATCAAAATCTGAGTCGATTTAGCTATGCCCGTCTGTCTGTTTAAAAGCATTCTCACGCCTAGAATAATCTTCCGAATTCATAGAAATTTGGCCAGAATATGTTTCATTGTTCTAAGCAGTTTTCCGTTTTAAACCAGTTGTATCGGTTCATTGACAAACAAGTTATAGACCAATATCTGAGAGAACCTTAAAATTCCAAAAATGATTTTTTTTAATTTTTCAAGAAAAGAAAAAAATTTAAAACAAAAATTTAACCATAACAGTTCCATCATCGTGCACAAAAATCACTAAAATCGAATTAACAGAAAAAATTTTAATATTCGTTTGTCCATATAAAGTCCCATATAACGCTCCTTTCAGAAAACGTCTTTAAGTTTATAAAACTATTAAATAAAAACAAATTCTAATAAAATTCTGTACAATTAATTTTGTAGCTTTCCTGAATATCCGTTCTAAACTTTTAGAATATCAGTCCATATTTTGATATAACTCCCATAAAATGCTTCTTACCGAAAAACGGATTTAGGCTTCAAAAACATTTAACTAACACCAATTCCATTAAAATTCGGCGCAATGATTTTTCTAACTTTTCTCTTCAATGTATATTATTCATATGAACAGTCTCGTGTTATGCTGTAGCTCCTTTATAGGTCCCTTTCGGGAAAACAGTTTTGAGTTCATAAAACTAATAAATAAAGACCAATTCTACTGAAATTCGACACAAATATTTTTCTAACTGTCTTGAATATATATTATTAATTAGTACAATATCGGTACATATTTTGCTATAGCTCTCTTCTAACGCTCCCTCCGGGAAAACGAGTTTGAGCTTACAAAACACTTAAATAAAGAACGACCATTTCCATTGAAATTTGATAGTGTGATTTTTCTTAATATTTTTAATGTTTATATTTTGTTGTAGCTCCCATATATCATTTCTACTTGTTATACCCTCCACCACCACAGGTGATGAGGGTACATTAAGTTTGTTATTCCGTGCGTAACGCCAAGAAGGAATCATTTCAGACCTAACAATGTATATATATTATTGCATCAAATCAAAAACTGAGTCGATTTAGCTATGTCCGTCTGTCTGTCTGTTGGAAACATTCTCACGCCTAGAATAATTGTCCGAATTCAATAAAACTTGGCCACATTGTTTGTTATTGTCCTAAGCAATTTACTATTTAAAACCAGCTATATCGGTTTATAAGCAAGGAAGTTATAGACCGATATCTGAAACAACCTCAAAATTTCGAAAATGAACTCTTATAATTTCTTCATCGTGCAAAAAATTATCAAAATCCGATTAACTGAAAAAAAGTTATAGGCTATAATATGCAAAATTTTGATACACCCCAAACTCTTTGTGTCATAAGGGCCGCAATTTTTAAGATAATTTACTAAAATTTGTCACAACTAATTTTTTAACCATTCTTAATATATGTTATAAATTTTATTAACATGGGTCCATATTTTGATATAGCTCCCATATAAGGCCCCTTTCCGGAATATGATTTATAGCTTATAAAACTCTTATATTTGAACCAATTCTATTAAAATTTGTCATAATTAATTTCTTAATTATTTTAAATATATGTTATGAATTTTATTAAAATGGGTCCATATTTTGATATAGCTCCCATATAACCGGAAAACCGGTTTGAGCTTATAAAACAATCAAATAAAGACTAATTCCATTGAAACTCAGTACAATGTATTGTTTTAACTATTTTTAATGTATATTTTTAATTAGAACAAACTCGGTCCATATTTTGATATAGCTCCCATATCAGGCCCCTCACCGAGAACAGTTTTCAGCTTATAAAACGAGTAAATAACTGTTCTGAAGATATTATATTAAATTGCCCTATATCGGTCCAAATTTTTGTTTTGAACTAATAACAAGCATATTTTTTGTTTTATATGCGCCACAGTACAAGTGGTAGAGGGAGAAAAATAAATTTTGTCATTCAGTGTGTAACGCTAAGAATGAATTATTTTAGAACCCATAATGTATATATTCTTGCATCAAAACAAAGTCTCATTCGAATTTCGTCAATCTCTCTCTGTCTGCACACATCTACAAAAATTTACATACTTCAATGAAATTTGGTAGAAAAAAGTCAGTTCTGTAGAAAGAAAGTTACAGCCAAAATTATAACTAATTTTATGACTCATCAAGTGTTTCTATGTTATATACCATATTTGTGAGTGTATATATATCTATGGAACATAATGTATTAACTTCACACGAATTTGTGGTGGAGGGTATTGAAGATTCGGCACAGCCAAATATATCATTTCTACTTGTTTTTATGTTCATATTATCTCTACAACTAAAAAAACAAACAAGTCAATGTCATTTTTAAAATTGAAATCCTTTAAACAGATTAAAAAAAATTGTAACAAATAAATAATTAATAAATATTGAATTAAAATAGTTACCCTACTATCGATTATTTGTAACACTAGTAGACATAACTTGAATCCCATATAGAAGCTCTCTCGCTATGAAAATATAAAATTTTCAATTCATATTTCTTATTTGAAATTTAGTTTTTATTTTGCCTTTCAAATTCTCACAAAATTCAGTTCTGTTTATTTTCTTGTTAATCAATTTAAAAACAAATTGTCATTCACTAATTGGTTTTTGAGTCCACAGCTGCCGAAATCTAATATCCATAAATCACTGATGAGAAAAAAATGTAGGGTATATAAAATACTATAATAAATATCAACTATTTGTATGCAAATTATCTTTAATTAGTCAATATTAGAATTGAATCAGCAACTGTATCAGAATGCTAATATGCTTTTATACACACACACATGTGCGTGTGGTTATGTTAATGTATCCAACAGTGTTACCAATAATTTAAGGAATATTTAAAAACTAAACCCGAATTCATACGATATTCAATTACACTCCATTCTGGTATATAAACTAGAGAACCGTGAGAGATAAAAAACTCTGTACAAGAATCTAAACTATAAGCTGAACTAGAAACTGAACAATCCAAACTATAATCTGAACTTGAATCTGAATTAGAATCTAAACAAGAATCTGAATTAGAATCTTAACCAGTATGTGAACCTTAACAACAATCTGAACATGAACCCGAATTAAAAACTAAACAAAAATCTGAATAAGAAAATATTCAAGAATCTGAACTAGAATATGAGTAAAATTATGAACTAAAATATAAACTAGAATCCGGACTAGAATCTGAAGTAGAATCTTAACTATAATCTGAACTACAATCTAAACTAGAATTTGAACAAATTTGAAATTAGCAATTAAAATCAGAACTATAATGTGAGCTAGAATCATAACTAGAATTTAAACAATAAAGCGAATTAGAACCCAAACTGTAATCCGAATTAGAATCTAAAAAAAATCTGAATAAGAATTTAAACAAGAACTAGAATCTTAACTAGAATCAAAATTAGAATTTGAAGAATTAGAACAAGATTCTGAACTAAAATTTGAACTTAATACGAACTAGAAACTGAACTGCAATATAAATTAAAAACTGGAATCATAACTAGTATCTGAACTTGAACTTAACTTGAATTTAAACTAGAATCTGAAACAGAATCTAGAGCCTTAACTTAATTCTGAATTAGAATTAAATTAGAATATGAAGTAAAATATGAAATAGAATCTGAATTAGAACTGAACTAGAACTGAATTAGAACTGAACTAGAACTGAACTAGAACTGAATTAGAACTGAATTAGAACTGAATTAGAACTGAACTAGAACTAAAATAGAACTGAACTAGAATTGAACTTGAATTAAACTGGAACTGAACTAAAACTGAATAAGAACTGAACTAGAACTGAACTAAAACTGAATTAGAACTGAACTAGAACTGAATTAGAACTTAATTAGAACTGAACTAGAACTGAACTAGAATTGAACTTGAATTAAACTGGAACTGAACTAAAGCTGAATAAGAAATGAACTAGAACTTAACTAAAACTGAATTAGAACTGAACTAGAACTGAATTAGAACTGAATTAGAACTGAATTAGAACTGAATTAGAACTGAACTAGAACTGAACTAGAACTGAACTAGAATTGAACTTGATTTAAACTGGAATTGAAATAAAACTGAATTAGAAATGAACTAGAACTGAACTAAAACTGAATTAGAACTGAACTAGAACTGAATTAGAACTGAATTAGAACTGAATTAGAACTGAACTAGAACTGAACTAGAACTGAACTAGAACTGAACTAGAATTGAACTTGAATTAAACTGGAACTGAACTAAAACTGAATTAGAAATGAACTAGAACTGAACTAAAACTGAATAAGAACTGAACTAGAACTGAACTAGAACTGAACTAGAATTGAACTTGAATTAAACTGGAACTGAACTAAAACTGAATTAGAACTGAACTAGAATTGAACTAGAACTGAACTAGAACTGAAACAGAACGGAACTTAAACTCAAATAGAATGGAGTTAGAACGGAACTAAAGCGGAACTAGAAAGATACTAGAACTGATCTGGAACTGAACTATAACTGATAGAACTGATATTAGAATCTGACTAAATTCGGATCTAGAATCTAAAATATAGTTGTCGCTGAAATGTGGCAACACTTTCAGAATAAAAAGTTGATCTTGTTTTGATAAACTTAACAATTTTTTCTTTTTGCATTTAGTCAGAGGTGTTGTTGTGTGACTAGTGTATGTTTTGTTTTTTTGTCTTCACTTTAAAACATATTTTAGCGATAAAGTAATTAGATTAAAATTTAGAATTTTTTTAAAAAACAAATCTTTAGTTATTAATATTCCATAATCTAAAGGTAACCAAGTTTTTTTTTCTTGTTTTAGTAAAAACTTAAATTCGTGTTTTAACTAAATTGAGAGCAAAATTGAAATCTAAAATTTCTGTATTTTTTATTTTCAAAATTCTTCAATTTGAAAAATCGTTTTTTATTTACATTTGAAATTTGTTCCAGTTGGAATGAAACATTCATTCATTGATTGAATTAAAATTTAATTAAAGAATTCAAATTCATTGCAAAATATTTATGTGGGGTGTTCTTTTCCATGTAATACAATTAAATAATTAATTAATTATTCATATGACTTTTTTTCTTCATTTTTGTTGTTGTTGTTGTTTTCCATAAATAAAAGTTTAATGGATTCTTTGTGAATTTTAAATATTTTTCACATTAGTTTTTGTCAGTTAAGTTGTCGTTTATGTCATATTTTCCCAGAGTTTATGATTATGTGGTGTGGCACTATCTGAAGGTTTTGACATTGTAGGCTTTTCCATTTTTTTCGCATATTTTCTAAGGCACTTTTGGTTGTGCACAAGGCTAACTTAGGCATGAAGTCAGTCACCAGCATCTTTGGTGTTTTGTTTTCACTATTTTGTAATTGTTTGGCCTTTGCAGACCTTGTGATCGAAGTTTGAATGGCAACCATGGCTTTGATATGCCGCAATAAATTTTTAAATTTTATTTTAATTTTAAATTTAATTTTATAGAAGAAAAAGTTTCCATTAAATTAAACCTTGATCATGCAAACGGATTTTGTGTGGCATCGCTAAGTGAATTTAAATAAAACTAAAGTCACGTTTATGGGACAGATTCTGGTCAGCTATAATCCCTAATAGTAGTTTTAACTGGGGTCTTAGGTTCAGAATCTAGCAAAGATTCCAATTTAGGTTCTACTTCAGTCTCTAGTTCAGCTTTTAATTCGAATTTTAGCCCATAGTTTTTATGGACTAGACTTTCTAGTTCATTTCCAGTTCAGTTCTAGTTTAGATTTTAATTCAGATTCAAGTTCAGATTTTAGTTCAGATTCTAGTTTAGATTCTCGTTCAAATTCTATTTCAGTTCCACACATGTTTATTTCAATCCTAATTCTGTTCTATTTCAATTCAGGTTCACATTCGATGATCTGCTGGGAAAAAAGTCTTTGATTCATTCGCTTTTAATTTTAATAAAAATTTATTTTAAATTTTAATATAAATTGAAAGAAATTCTAAAATTAACTTAATTCGAACAAAAATAAATTATTAAAATACGAAGAAAGAAGAAGAACTATTCTCTATTTCGATTTCCTCCTCTTCAAAGTCTTCGATATGAACGATAAAGATCCCTTGAGTTAAAGTTGCCACCATAGTGTCGGGCATACATGGGTGACATATGTTTCTTATCACGCTTTACCATCGATTGTATTAAACTAGCCGAAGCTTCCGATTGTTCTTCATCTTCTTCATATTTTGCTGATTCATATTTACGGGGTTTCTTCGATTTGTTACGTTGAAAATACGACGAATAATCATGTCTGGGTTTATGGTTCAGATATTTATTCGGTAAAGAAGCATAATGTTTCAATCCTGGAGTGGTGGGTAATATGGTTTTCTTATTATGAAATGGTATAGAATTACTGCTGAGGTCTGGATGCACTGATCCAGGTGCAGTATGACGATGTGAATTTATGGGTTTGGAAGCTATAAACTCGTTATGATGATTATTGTTGTTTATTTTGTGACTTTGTTTGTGGTAATTTTTATTATCGTGAGCATACGCCGAGGGGGCTTGATACTCCTCCGCTTGGGAATAATAACCCGGACTAAGGCCATAACTCTGATGTGAGCTATAATCATTACTATTATCCTTAACAACCATGGCTTTCCATTCGTTTTCTTCGTTTTCTGCAGGAGCAAATATTGTTTCTGAAGGTTGAAAATCAATATGTTCCCGCTCTTTAGAGTCAACATATTTTTGATAGTACTCCTCACGTGCTATCTTCAAACGTTCTCTCATACCTGGTTCTAGTTCCATGGGTACTTGTCTTATACGAGCATGTGGCTTGAATTCTATTAAACTGGGTATTTTCGGATGAGAATGTGTTAAATCTTCGATGGGTCTTTTGATAGGTTTAATATCGGAACTCAGAACAATATGTTCCTGATTTTTACTATAATGATTGATTTTTGATTGTGATGTATCATCACTTTTACTCTCCCGTACCATGTGGTGACTCGGTTATGGGATGTGAATTTGCTCCCACCGTCTTTACAATCGCATTAAAACCTGATTTAGCATCTGCTGTGTAGGTAACAGTACGAATTGAACCATCTGGTTCTAAAACACTATAGTGACCCTTAACACCATCACCTTCACGGGATTCCCATTGTGATTTCACATCACCGGTATGTAGATCTTTGACACCATAACTGAATGCATATTCTGGGTGTTCCTAAAATAGAAAAATTATACATTTCGATCAGAAACGTGAAAACGAAACAATGGAAATACATAAATTATAAAACTTGTATAAATCAGTCATTTGCTCTTATGTTATTATTGTTGTTGTTGTTATTGTTTTTGGTGTTGATGTTTGTTGTTATATGTCTTGTGTTAATCATTACAATCTGTTCACACTATTTAGTGTTTTTCTTCCAAACCACTGAACAGTTTAATGTTTTAGTTTTTTTTTAAATCATAAAATTTTGTCAAATTTAATAATTTGCACTTCAATTAAACTAATGAGATTAAAATAATGAAAGAGAAGGAGGTGTTTACACTAGAGGAGATTTAGACAAGTTGATCGCCTACATTTCATTAGCAACACGCGATTGTTATAGTTTAAAATATGGTTCAAACTATAATTTTAATCATAATTCAGAATATAGTTTGCACTGTGGACTATAGTCCACTCTCTTCTAGTTCAGTTCTAGTTCAATTCTAGTTCTGTTCCAGTTTAGTTCCATTTCAGTTCTAGTTTAGTTCTAGTTCAGTTCTAGTTCAGTTCTGGTTCAGTTCTTGTTTAGTTCTAGTTCAGTTCTTGTTCAGTTCTAGTTCAGTTCTTGTTTAATTTTAGTTCAGTTCTAGTTCAGTTCTTGTTCAGTTCTAGTTCAGTTCTTGTTCAATTCTAGTTCAGTTCTTGTTCAGTTCTAGTGCAGTTCTAGTTCATTTTGAATTCAGTTCTAGTTCAGTTCTAGTTCAGTTCTAGTTTAGTTCTACTTCAGTTCTGGTTCAGTTCTTATTCAGTTCTTGTTCAGTTCTAGTTCAGTTCCAGTTCAGTTCTTGTTCAGTTCTAGTTCAGTTCTAGTTCAGTTCTTGTTCAGTTCTAGTTCAGTTCTTGTTCAGTTCTTGTTTAGTTCTAGTTCAGTTCTAGTTCAGTTCTAGTTCAGTTCTTGTTCAGTTCTTGTTCAGTTCTTGTTCAGTTCCAGTTCAGTTCTAGTTCTGTTCTAGTTCAGTTCTGGTTCAGTTCTAGTTCAGTTCTTATTCAGTTCTTGTTCAGTTCTAGTTCAGTTCTTGTTCAGTTCTCGTTCAGTTCTTGTTCAGTTCTAGTTCAGTTCTAGTTCAGTTCTGGTTCAGTTCTAGTTCAGTTCTTATTCAGTTCTTGTTCAGTTCTAGTTCAGTTCTTGTTCAGTTCTCGTTCAGTTCTAGTTCAGTTCTTGTTCAGTTCTAGTTCAGTTCTTGTTAGTTCTAGTTCAGTTCTTGTTCAGTTCTAGTTAAGTTCTAGTTCAGTTCTGGTTCAGTTCTAGTTCAGTTCTTATTCAGTTCTTGTTCAGTTCTTGTTCAGTTCTAGTTAAGTTCTAGTTCAGTTCTTATTCAGTTCTTGTTCAGTTCTAGTTCAGTTCTTGTTCAGTTCTAGTTAAGTTCTAGTTCAGTTCTGGTTCAGTTCTAGTTCAGTTCTTATTCAGTTCTTGTTCAGTTCTTGTTCAGTTCTAGTTAAGTTCTAGTTCAGTTCTTGTTCAGTTCTCGTTCAGTTCTAGTTCAGTTCTTGTTCAGTTCTAGTTCAGTTCTTGTTAGTTCTAGTTCAGTTCTTGTTCAGTTCTAGTTAAGTTCTGGTTCAGTTCTAGTTCAGTTCTTATTCAGTTCTTGTTCAGTTCTTGTTCAGTTCTAGTTAAGTTCTAGTTCAGTTCTTATTCAGTTCTTGTTCAGTTCTAGTTCAGTTCTTGTTCAGTTCTTGTTCAGTTCTAGTTAAGTTCTAGTTCAGTTCTTATTCAGTTCTAGTTCAGTTCTTATTCAGTTCTTGTTCAGTTCTTGTTCAGTTCTAGTTAAGTTCTAGTTCAGTTCTAGTTCAGTTCTTGTTAGTTCTAGTTCAGTTCTTGTTCAGTTCTAGTTAAGTTCTAGTTCAGTTCTTATTCAGTTCTTGTTCAGTTCTAGTTCAGTTCTTGTTCAGTTCTCGTTCAGTTCTAGTTCAGTTCTTGTTCAGTTCTAGTTCAGTTCTTGTTAGTTCTAGTTCAGTTCTTGTTCAGTTCTAGTTAAGTTCTAGTTCAGTTCTTGTTAGTTCTAGTTCAGTTCTTGTTCAGTTCTAGTTAAGTTCTAGTTCTTGTTCAATTCAGTTCTAGTTCAGTTCTAGTTTAGTTCTACTTCAGTTCTGGTTCAGTTCTAGTTCAGTTCTTATTCAGTTCTTGTTCAGTTCTAGTTCAGTTCCAGTTCAGTTCTTGTTCAGTTCTAGTTCAGTTCTAGTTCAGTTCTTGTTCAGTTCTAGTTCAGTTCTTGTTCAGTTCTTGTTTAGTTCTAGTTCAGTTCTAGTTCAGTTCTAGTTCAGTTCTTGTTCAGTTCTTGTTCAGTTCCAGTTCAGTTCTAGTTCAGTTCTAGTTCAGTTCTGGTTCAGTTCTAGTTCAGTTCTTATTCAGTTCTTGTTCAGTTCTAGTTCAGTTCTTGTTCAGTTCTCGTTCAGTTCTTGTTCAGTTCTAGTTCAGTTCTAGTTCAGTTCTGGTTCAGTTCTAGTTCAGTTCTTATTCAGTTCTTGTTCAGTTCTAGTTCAGTTCTTGTTCAGTTCTCGTTCAGTTCTAGTTCAGTTCTTGTTCAGTTCTAGTTCAGTTCTTGTTAGTTCTAGTTCAGTTCTTGTTCAGTTCTAGTTAAGTTCTAGTTCTTGTTCAATTCAGTTCTAGTTCAGTTCTGGTTCAGTTCTAGTTCAGTTCTGGTTGAGTTCTAGTTCAGTTCTTGTTCAATTCTAGTTCAGTTCTAGTTCAGTTCTAGTTCAGTTCTGGTTCAGTTCTAGTTCAGTTCTTGTTCAATTCTAGTTTAGTTCTTGTTCAGTTCTAGTTCAGTTCTTCTTCAGTTCTTGTTCAATTCTAGTTCAGTTCTAGTTCAGTTCTAATTCAGTTCTGGTCCACATTTTACATATTATAGCTCACAATAAAGTCCATACTATAGTATTATAATTCTGGTCCACATTATAGTCCAGACCAAAATACAGTTTGAACTATAGTCCAGGTTATCAATCTATAACTCTCACAATATTTAAAACCACAGCTCAAATTATAGTCAAAACTTATGCCCAAATTATAGTAAAAACTATTGGCCATACTATATTTCATGCTGTACTCCGGGCTCAACTATTGTCAAGTCTATGGGTTGGTGTGTTATAGTTATAGCTTTTGACTTACCATAGTCCAATCTGTGATTTAGTGTAATGTTTAGATTATTGACTTATTAACTGTCTTGACTATAGTATTTTTATTTGTCTGTAATATTGCTGAGATTATAGTATAGTAAAGTCTAGAGTCCTGATTATAGTCTATTAAGTTATCTAAATTATAGTATGATTTGTTGAGTCGACTGTAGTGTAAATTGTTATTTACACTACAAATCAGTCTGTTCCTTAGGAAATGGACTAGTTTGTTGTCTGGATTACATTTTAGTTGGCTGGTTAGATTATAGTTCAGTTTGTTAACTATGGTATAGTCTTTTGTGTATAAGTTTGATGTCTAAACTATTTTCTTTTATAGATTTATTGTCTCGATTTTATTGTTTATTTTATAGTCTACTTTAGTTTGTTGTTTAGATTATAGCCTAGATTGCTATCTAGACTATCGTGTAGTGCGTTGCGTACAAGTTTTTTTGTGTAGACTATTTTCTTTCTGTATCTGGATTCTGTAGTTTAAAGTAGTTCGTTTTTGCATAGATTATAGTCTAAACTGTTTTTCAAGTCTGTTGTTTTAACTATAGTTTAGTTTATAGTCTAGATCTAGTTAATTTATTAGCTAGTGTAAACCATTGTATTACGCAATAGTCTGTTTTTTATTTAATCCCCACAACTTACAAGCGAACTAAAATAAGAACATACAAAACAATTCTTACATTTTGAAGTTTATCTTGTGAACGAACATTAACGCACTTTGCTCTCTCGCAGCTTGAAGCTTGTACCACACCTAGTTGCAAATAGAATTGTTGTTGTTGTATGTATTTTAATACCAATAGAAAAGAATTTTTATAGTTTAAAGTTTTTTTTTTTGGAGAGTTATATACATTTTCATTATATGTTGAGATATTGAGAATCGCGAGTAGAAAAAATTAGGCCAAGGCAATCTTCCAAATGGACATTTTAATTAAATCAATGGGAAAATATTTATTTAGTAGAATTTTTATCGGTTTAATATTTTAACTATAAATAAATATATATATATATGTATATGTATATTTGATGTATGTTTGTATTGTTTTCCATTCAACACATGTCAGAAAATCATGTTATTGGATAAATTTCTATTGACGGAAAATTAGGAAGAGGTTTGGAGATTTATAAAATGATTTATATAATGATTGATAAAAACCTAAAATCAGTGACAGAATAACAAAAATATAATATAATTTTAGAATTTTATTTAAATGTTTTTTATTATTCCATAATAAGATTAAACTATTTCTAGAGGATTATTTAGGTGTCATATTAGAATTATAGCAATAAATGTAAAACGTCAGATTATGTTTTGAAAATAATGTCAATAGGCAAATTTTAATTTTTATACCCTCCACACTACCACAAGTGGTGAAGAGGTTATATTAACTTGGTCATACTGTTTGTAGCGTTAACAAGGAATCATCTCAGACCCCATAATGAATGTATATTCTTGCAATAATTTTGCAATTTATATGTGTACTCACATCCACAATAAATGACAGAGCTCAATGAAATTTGATCTTAGTATTAATTATAGTCCTGAGAAGTCTCCTATTCAAAACCAGCGAAATTGGTTTGGTATATTAAAAGATATAGAAGGATAACTGAGGCTTCCTCTAAGTTCAAGTGAACGAAATTTTGTATACGATTGTGTACTGCATGTGAGAGTGTGTATATACAAAGCATAATGCATTACTTCACACGCATTTGTGGTGTAGGGTATTGAAGATTCGGCAGCAGCCGAATATAGCATTCTCACTTGCTTTTTTTTCTCACATTTAATCTTTTTTTTTCAGAAAAAAGCAATTAATCATACATTCTTTTGGCTACTTCATGCAAATTAATTTGCTTTATCTTTCTATTCAAATCGATAATTAATCTAGTCAGATTTTTTTCTCCCTCTCTCTCTCTCTCTCTCATGCACCTGCTTTTTTTCCAGTTTCAGAACAAAATACATTAAATTTAAAAATAATTAATCTCTTTTTCAAATGTCTAATTTTTGCAATTCAAACATTTATTAAATTTATTTTAATGAACTGCCAACTGATTCGAACAGCCCCCACAAATTTTGAATAGAATTCGAATGAGACCAAAAACAACAAGTTAACAAATAAAAAATATTGTCATATTAAAGTGTGAAATTATTGCAAAAAAAATTGAATGAATGAGATCTGCGAAAAAAAAACAAGATTAATAACAAATAGGTCTCTTGATACCATTTAAATTATACGTGATATGCGAGATGGTCGGAGTATAAAAATATAGTAAGTGTCAATTAACAATCACTAAATATGTGTTTAATTTAAATACTTGAAAAATTACAAAAAAAAATGTGATAATAAAAGTAAAAATACGAGGGTTAATAAAAAAGTTTTAAACTCCAAACAATGTTGTTTTAACGCTTTACAAATTTGAATAAGCGATCAGTTATGAGCCAAACTATATAAAACAAGTAAGAATGCTATATTCGGCTTTGCCGAATCTTAAATACCCTCCACCACAAATTCGTGTAAAGTTGATAATTAGGTTCCATAGGCACACATATACTCACAAATGTATATAACACAGAAATACTTAATTAGTCATAAAATTAGTTACAATTTAGGCTATAAAATTTTTCTACTGAACTGCCTTTTTTCTACCAAATTTCATTGAGCTCTGTTAATTTTTGTGGATGTGAACAGACAAAGAGATTGACGAAAATCGACTGAGGTTTTGACTTGATGCAAGAATATATAAATTATAGGGTCTGAAATAATTCATTCTTAGCGTTACACACAGAATGACAAAACTATTTTCAGGGAAAGGGTCTTATATGGGAGCTACAGCAAAATTTGGACCAAGATTGTTCATATTTATTTATTAATATTTCATATTTACTTGATTATAGTTAGAAAATCATTGTGCTAAATTTTAATGGAATTGATCTTTATTTAAGTGTTTTATAAACTCTAATCCGTTTTCCGGGAAATCCCGTTAAAAGCGAGCTATAGAAAAATTTGGACCGATATAGGGAAAATTTATGTAATATCTTCAGAACAGTTAGCAAAATAATTGTGTCGACTTTCAATAGAATTGGTCTTTATTTACTCGGGAAGGGGCGTTATAATGGAGCTATAACAAAATATGGACCCATGTTAACAAAATTTATAACATATATTTAAAATAGCTAAAAAATTAACTGTGTCAAATTTCAATAGAATTGGTTCAAATCTAAAAGTGTTATAAGCTGTTAATCATATTCCGGGAAGGGGCCTTATATGGAACTATATCAAAATATGGACCAATATTAATAAAATTTATAACATATATTAAGAATGGGTTAAAAAAATTAGTTGTGACAAATTTTAGTAAATTATCTTAAAAATTGCGGCCCATATGACATAAAGAGTTTGGAGTGTATCAAAATTTTTCATATTATAGCCTATAACTTTTTTCCAGTTAATCGGATTTTGATAATTTTTTGCACGATGATGAAGCACGTGCAATTGTATGCTAAAATTAATTTTTTGTTTAAGTCCAATTACATTTTTAGAAGAAATTATAAAAGTTAATTTTCGAAATTTTGAGGTTGTTTCAGATATCGGTCTATAACTTCATTGCTTATAAACGATATAGCTGGTTTTAAATAGCAAACTGCTTAGGACAATAACAAACAATGTGGCCAAGTTTTATTGAATTCGATCAATTATTCTAGGCGTGAGAATGTTTCCAACAGACAGACAGACGGACATGGCTAAATCGACTCAGTTTTTGATTATATGCAATAATATATATATATACATTGTTGGGTCTGAGATGATTCCTTCTTGGCGTTACATACAGAATGACAAACTTAATATACCCTCACCACTTGTGATGGTGGAGGGTATGAAAATGTCCACACAAAATACTGTACTGTAGTCTAGATAACATAATGGAACAGAATATAGTCTAAATTCTGAATTGAATTTTAGTCCTTCAGTAGATTTCTGTCATACCATATGTATGCAGTATGTCTTGCTCCACTCCAACTATAAACCAGTCTTTATAATACCCAAAAAATGTTTTAGATCTTTGGAATGTGGACACATAATTGGAGATTGTAGAAGTCAGGTTGCAAAAAAAAATGCACTGAAAGCTTGAATTGTATATTCTGGTTCGAGAACGGGAAGATGGAAATTGGACAAATTTCTGGTATTTAGGAAAGCATTTAGACTAATTAACATTTAATGATTCAGCTGAATCAGGATGGCCCTGAAAGGGTTTCGTAAGAGTCAATAAAAAAGGTAAGTACATACAAACATCTCGCTGGAGGAGTTAAATATTCTCGTAGACAAATTGGTTGAGAAAGCGTTTGAACATGAGCCCAAGATATGCGGAGATTAAATGCTTGGAAGAACATTTCATATAAAAAGATGGGAACAAAATTAGATTGGGATAAGCTTGAACGCTGCAACTCAGGATAAGTTTGTACATTTTACAGATGCGATAAAAAAGGCATTTAGGACGTTGCCATGCCGACAGGGATTCGATCGGATAATAGGAAATCAAAATACAGATGAAACTTGTAAATAGCAACACTTCGAAGTGTTCCAATGTTTTGAAGCAAAAAGGCTATCGCAAAGAATATTAACGATATCAAACACTTCCATACAACCCAAAATGGTCTTACAAAATGTTAACCAGGCATTCAAAGGTCAGCTGTCGAACTTTTGGCAATGATATTTAACAGTTTTGGGAGGACGTGCCCATTGATAGGTAACCTGCAGTCAAATTTTCTAAAATAAATAAATTCTGACAGATTTTTTGCTACTTTCTGGTCAACAATTTTATCGAGGAAATATTGAAGAGAAATTTAAGACCCAAAAGCAGTCAAAATTTCCCCAAAAAAATCTTGATATGATGAGAAATATACAGTTGCGGCCAAAAAAAAAAAACCAATCATTTGTTACAACAGGATCAGTAGGAACAGAAATATACATCAAGGAATGTTTGCAAAAAATGCTGTTTCCAGTTATAAGACTTTATAAGGTGTCTATCTATACTATCAAGGGGTATTTGTACCATGAGAGGCAAATCCCCTAAACTGACCGAAACTAAGGACAGTGGAGAGATATTGAGCTCTAGTTAAAAGAGAATTGAAGTAAAAACAAGTAAGAAAGCTAAATTCGGCCATGTCGAATCTTTAATATCCTCCACCTCACAAACGCCATATATGTTTTGAACATATACACTTACACGCACACACTCAAATGTAAATAATAATTAACAGTTTTTCTTAAATACAATACAGGAACACTAATTGAGTTATAAAATAAGTTATATTTTTAATTATAACTTTTTTTCCACAGAACCGATTTTAATAATTTTTGGAATGATCATGAAGTACATATGACTTTATATTATGCCAAATCTAATTCTAATTTGTCCATTTCTAAATGACAGTCTTTTAATATATTGAACCCGATTTTACTGATTTTAAAAAAGAAAATTTTTAGGACTTTAACAAATACTCGGTCGAAATTTCATTAAGCTTTGTCAATTATTGTGGATGTGAACATGACAATGACTGACAGACATACATGCAGACAGACAGGCGTAAATACGTATGGACAGACGGTCATAGCTTAATCGACTCAGATTTTGATTTAATGCAAGAATATATATACATTACGTGGTTTGAGATGCTTCCTTCTTAGCATTACACACGGAAAGACAAAGTTATGATGGTGGAGGGTATAAAAAGGTTTCACAAAAATATTCATTATATTGTTATATAGTCTATAGTAAAGCCTTGACTATTAAATTATCTATAGACTATTTTACAAAATCGTAGACTATAAAACCTCTTTAAAATATCTCTTGACATTTATATATCTTACTTTTACTTTTGATACAGCCCTCTCTTTCACTTCGCTTCATCCATAACCATTTGTTTCGTGGAGAATGTTATGAATTAAATAAAAAAAATTTGCTCCAAAAAAAAAAAAAGAGATAAAAAAAACTACCAAATCATTTCTATTATTTCTGATTTTTTTATATATAAATTTTATATCTCTACTTAATTGGTGGGGCTGCAAGAAAATGGGTGTGTTATAGTGATAGACGCAAAAAAAAAAATGTTAATTGCCAACATTAATTTCAAACCTCTGAACAGATCTATAAACTAAAATTTGTTTGTAGCAACAAACATTTAAACTACTGACTGCATGAACTAAAATAGTAAAATGAAATAAATAAAAATGAAATGAAATAAATGAAATAAAAATTAATTTATCCGAAACGAAAATAAACATAATGTAATTAATTTTAATTAGTATGTTATTAAACATAATGTGGTTACATTAATAATAGTATTGATATTATTATTTATATTATTTGTTTTCGAAATAGAGTGAAACATCTTAAAGGAAACAAAAGACGACACGAAATGAAATAATAAATATTAAAAAGATTTATAGAGTTTATTCATTCGCATTAATGCTGTAGCAGCAGTTTAATATATTTTATCTTTCTCTGTAATTTGCTTTTATTAGCAATAAATTCTGGTTTCAAATTAGTTTTTTGCCCCAAAATTAACATTCAATTCAATACGATAATAATAATTATTATTATTGTGTCTGCAAACTATAATAATAAAGAATTTAGTCGGAAATTATTGATTATAAGAAATACGGATTTGCAATAAATTAAGTTTATAGTTAAGAAAGAAAAAAGCTATTTTAAGGAGAAAACTTAATATTATGATTAAATTAGGAGATTTGAGATATTCAATAATGAATGAAACATATATTTAGACTTTAGACTAAACATATAGTTTAGACTATTGGCTAAACTATAGTTTAGGCTATAGACCGGACTATAGTTTAGGCTATAGACTGGACTATAGTTTAGACTAAAGACCGGACTATAGTTTAGACTATAGACTGGACTATAGCTTAGGCTATAGACTGTACTATAGCTTAGACTATAGACTGGACTATAGCTTAGGCTATAGACTGGTCTATAGCTTTGGCTATAGACTGGTCTATAGCTTTGGCTATAGACTGGTCTATAGCTTTGGCTATAGACTGGTCTATAGCTTTGGCTATAGACTGGACTATAGCTTAGGCTATAGACTGGACTATAGCTTAGGCTATAGACTGGACTATAGCTTATGCTATAGACTGTACTATAGCTTAGACTATAGACTGGACTATAGCTTAGGCTATAGACTGGTCTATAGCTTTGGCTATAGACTGGACTATAGTTTAGGCTATAGACTGGACTATAGCTTAGGCTATAGACTGGACTATAGTTTAGGCTATAGACTGAACTATAGCTTAGATTATAGACTGGACTATAGCTTAGGCTATAGACTGGACTATAGCTTTGGCTATAGACTGGTCTATAGCTTTGGCTATAGACTGGTCTATAGCTTTGGCTATAGACTGGTCTATAGCTTTGGCTATAGACTGGTCTATAGCTTTGGCTATAGACTGGTCTATAGCTTTGGCTATAGACTGGTCTATAGCTTTGGCTATAGACTGGTCTATAGCTTTGGCTATAGACTGGACTATAGCTTAGGCTATAGACTGGACTATAGCTTAGGCTATAGACTAGACTATAGCTTAGGCTATAGACTGGACTATAGCTTAGGCTATAGACTGGACTATAGCTAGGCTATAGACTGGACTATAGCTTAGGCTATAAACTGGACTCTAGTTTAGACTATAGACTCGACTCTAGTTTAGACTATAGACTCGACTATAGTTTAGACTATAGTCTCGACTGTAGTTTAGACTATAGATTGGACTATGGTGTAGACTATACACCATAGTCCAATCTATAGACAGGACTATAGTTTAGACTATAGACTGGACTATAGTTTAGACTATAGACTTGACTATAGTTTAGACTATAGACTGGACTATAGTTTAGACTATAGACTCGACTATAGTTAGACTATAGACTCGACTATAGTTTAGACTATAGACTCGACTATAGTTTAGACTATAGACTCGACTATAGTTTAGACTATAGACTCGACTATAGTTTAGACTATAGACTCGACTATAGTTTAGACTATAGACTCGACTATAGTTTAGACTATAGACTCGACTATAGTTTAGACTATAGACTCGACTATAGTTTAGACTATAGACTCGACTATAGTTTAGACTATAGACTCGACTATAGTTTAGACTATAGACTCGACTATAGTTTAGACTATAGACTCGACTATAGTTTAGACTATAGACTCGACTATAGTTTAGACTATAGACTCGACTATAGTTTAGACTATAGACTCGACTATAGTTTAGACTATAGACTCGACTATAGTTTAGACTATAGACTCGACTATAGTTTAGACTATAGACTCGACTATAGTTTAGACTATAGACTCGACTATAGTTTAGACTATAGACTCGACTATAGTTTAGACTATAGACTCGACTATAGTTTAGACTATAGACTCGACTATAGTTTAGACTATAGACTCGACTATAGTTTAGACTATAGACTCGACTATAGTTTAGACTATAGACTCGACTATAGTTTAGACTATAGACTCGACTATAGTTTAGACTATAGACTTGACTATAGTTTAGACTATAGACTCGACTATAGTTTAGACTATAGACTCGACTATAGTTTAGACTATAGACTCGACTATAGTTTAGACTATAGACTCGACTATAGTAAGACTATAGATTAGACTATGGTGTAGACTATAGACTGGACTATAGTTTAGACTATAGACTCGACTATAGTTTAGACTAGAGAGATTTTTGTTTAGATTCTAGTTCAGATTATAGTTCAGGTTCGTATTCAGACTCTAGTTCAGATTATAGTTCAGATTCTTATTCAGTCTCTAGTTCAGATTCCGGTTTAGATTCTTATTCAGACTCTAGTTCAAATTCCAGTTTAGATTCTAATTCTAGTTCAGATTCCAGTTCAAATTTCAGTTCAAATTCCAGTTCAGATTCCAGTTCAAATTTCAGTTCTAATTCTAATTCGGATTCTAGTTTACATTCTAGTTCAGATCCCAGTTCAAGTTCAGATTTTATTTAAGATTATATTTCAGATAGTTCAGATCTTAGTTTAGATTTGATGTCCAATAGTAATTCAGATTTTAGCTAAAACTCTTTAACAGATACTAGTTAAGATCTCGTTCAGATTTCAGTTAGGATTCTAGATCAGATTCTAATTCAGATCCTAGTTAAGTTTCCAGTTCCGATTCTCATCCAGATTATGTTTGAGATTCTTGTTAAGATTTTAATTCATATGCTCATTCAGATTGATGACAAATTCTAGTTCAGATTCTGATTCAGATCCAATTCCATATACTTTTTAAGATTTTATTTCTGAATCTAGTTCAGATTCCAGTTTAAAATCTAGTTCTGGTTCTCATAAAGTTTCTTCTTATGATTCTAGTTCAGTTCAAGATTTAGTGTTACTTTACTGTTAATTCAGTCTAGATGTCGTCAAGGTTAGAGTTTAGACTTACGTCTAAGCTTCCTAATAAACTTAAAATACCAAAAAATCTACGAATTCTATTTTTGGTTCAAAACCAAATTAACACTTTTTTAATTTAGATGAAAAGAAAATATACTTCCTAAAACCTTTTAAGTTTGTCTTTAGTTGTTCACCATTTTTGTAGTTATCGCTTCAAAATCCTTGATCTTATAACCAAAAACTTTTGCAGAAAATCTGATATAAAGTTGTTTTGTTTGTGGTAGAAAAAAAATTCAATTGACATAAAACATGGACAACAGATAATTAAATCGAGCAAATTAAATTTTCATTATCTGAGACCAAATAAAGTGTAATTTTCCATTTCATAAATCAGTTGTTGTAAACCGATACAAAAAAAAAACGTAATAATTGTTAAATAAGTCATTTCTTGTATTTTACACACAAAAGGTAGCAAATGGTTCGTGCAATTGTTTAAATTATTTTAAATTACAGTTTTAGACAGGTTTAACTAAAAAACAAGTAAGAATGGTATATTCGGCTATGCCGAATCTTCAATACCCTCCAAAATTAGTTATAATTTTGGTTATAACTTTATTTCTACTGAACTGCCTTTTTTCTACTAAATCAGATTTCATTGAGCTCTGTAAATTTTTGTGAATGTGAGCAGACCGAGAGAGATTGACGAAAATCGACTGAGATTTTGATTTGATGCAAGAATATATACATTATGGGGTCTAAGAGAATTCATTCTTAGCGTTACACACAGAATGACAAAGTTAATATTCTCACTCTACCACTTGTATTGTGGAGCAAACAAAAAATATGCTTGTTATAAGTTCAAAACTATTTTCCGGGAAGGGGACTTATATGGGAGCTACAGCAAAATTTGGACCGAGATTATTCATATTAATGATATATTTTGATTATAGTTAGAAAAATCATTGTGCTAAATTTTAATGGAATTGATCTTTATTTAGATGTTTTATAAACTTAAACCCGATTTCCGGTAAATCCCATTATAAGGGAGCAATAGGAAAATTTGGACCGATATAGGGCAAATTAATATAATATCTTCGGAACAGTTAGCAAAATAATTGTGTCGACTTTCAATAGAATTAGTCTTTATTTACTCGTTTTATAAGCTGAAAACTGTGAGGGGCCTTATATGGGAGCCACATCAAAATATGGACCGAGATTGTTCTAATTAAAAAAAATATACATTAAAAATATTTAAAAAATTCATTGTACCGAGTTCCAATGGAATTAATCTTTATTTGATTGTTTTATAAGCTGAAACCGATTTTCCGGGAAGGAGCGTTATATCGGCGCTATATCAAAATATGGATCCATGTTAATACAATTTATAATATATATTTAAAATATTTAAACAATTGATTGTGCCGCATTTCAAAAGAATTGGTTCAAATTTAAAAGTTTTATAAGCTATAAATCATATTCCGGGAAGGTTCCTTATATGGGAGCTGGGTCAATTAATGATCCCAGAACAATATGACATCTTTGGATTAATTATTGTATCAAAATAACTATATGTGAAAAATTTCAGTAAATTATCTTAAAAATTGCGGCCCCTATGACACAAAGAGTTTGGGGTGTATCAAAATTTTGCATATTATAGCCTATAACTTTTTTCCGGTTAATCAGATTTTGATAATTTTTTGCACGATGATGAAGTACGTGCAATTGTTTGCTAAAATTAATTTTTTGTTTAAGTCCAATTACATTTTTAGAAGAAATTATAAGAGTTCATTTTCGAAATTTTGAGGTTGTTTCAGATATCGGTCTGAATGTGGCCAAATTTCATTGAATTCGGAAATTATTCTTGGCGTGAGAATGTTTCAAATAGACAGACAGACGGACATAGCTAAATCGACTCAGTTTTTGATTTGATGCAAGAATATATATGCATTGTTGGGTCTGAGATGATTCCTTCTTGGCGTTACACATGAAATGATAAACTTAATATACCCTCACCACTTGTGGTGGTGGAGGGTATAAAAACACAAAAAGAGTTAAAAAATAATTTGAAAACAATTTTCAAAATTTAATGGTTAAATAAATTGAGGTGTAACACGCCTCAATTTCTATAAGAGTTTTTAATGGGATTTTAATAATACGAAAGGGAGGTCCAATTAAAGGAATTATTAAATATTTTAGTCCAAACAATATATTTAATAATCATTCTAGATATTAAAGACTTATTCACGAGCTGTTTTTATACCCTTCATCAGCACAAGTGGTAAAGAGGGTATAATAACTTTTTTTAATCCATGTGTAACGCTAAAAAGGAATCATCTCAGAGCCCATAATGTATATTCTTTTAACAAATCAAAATTTAAGTCCATTTAGCAGTATTCGTCTGCTTGTTTTGGCTCACCCATATCTACAACAATTGGCACAGCTTAATAAAATTTTTCCTGAGTGTATGATATTCTATTTGAAACCAGCAAAATCGGTTTAGTATATTAAAAGATATAGAACGACATCTGAGGCAAGAGAAGAACTTTCGTAATTAATTAGAATAAAATTTTGCCATAACATAAAAATCGATTCAATAAAAAATCAGTAATAGAAAAAAATATAACTGATTTTAGGACTCACTAGCTTAAACTCGTTGCACTTGCCGCCCTTATAAAGTGGGTGGTCCCATCCGTCCTACATTTTGGTCAGTAAAAAATATTCATGAAAAAGTAATTAGAACCGACTTAAATACTCCCGGTTTTACAGATCTTTAGATATTCGGCAATTAATATTTGCTTTGTATGGTAGTACCTCTCCCCTTGATCCTACTCGTTCTATATTTTGATCAGTAAAAGAAATTATTGAGAAAGTGATTGGGGTCGAATTTGAGGTGAGAATTTTATCCATCGTTCTTTGATAAAGTGGTTGGGATTAAATTTAAAATCTCGCTGTTATAGTTATTTAAATATTCGACGATCGAAATCTGCCTGGTATGGGGGCAACCTCTTCCCCTGATCCTATCCGTCTTACATTTTGCCTTGTAAAAATTCCTTGAAAAAATATTAGAGTACTAAATTTTAATATTCTTGCTGTTATAGTTCTCTAAATTTACGACGATCAATATTTGCCTTGTATGAGGGCTGCCTCTTTCCCTGATCCTATGCGTCTCACAAAAGTACCTTGAAAAAATTATTGGAACCAAATTTGAAAATTCTCGCTGTTACACTTCTTTAAATATTCGACGAACAATATTTGCCTTGTATGAGGGCTACTTCTTCCCCTGATCCTATCCGTCTCACAAAAGTACTTTGAAAAAATTATTGGAAACAAATTTGATTTTTTTTTAAATTCGCCAAAAAATCAATTTATGAATTGAGGAAAAATAAATTGAATTTTGGCGGATTTTAAAAAAATTCTAATCTCCAATAGTTTCTGAGATATTCAAGTCGAAATAAATTTTTAACCCATTTTTTGCGTTATTTTTTTTAAGATAGCGGACTTACTAAAAATCCAACAACTTTTTGAAAATATGTGACAGATTCCCTATAAAATTTAAAAAAATATTGGCGATATAACTATATAAATCTGTATCTGTTAAAAAGTTATATCAGAATTTGGTACTTTAAAAAATTTATATTTTTTTTGGGAATTTTCACAAAAAGGTGGCAACATTTATTCACCAACCAGCTTTTGTTCTCTGCTTTATAATTTGGGTTTATTGTTTTATAAAGACATGAGTCTTTAGTGAGTGTAAACTAAGTCCCAATGTCATTGGGGCAGAGAAATACTCGCAAGCCACTTGGTCACTTTGAAAATAAAATTGTCCTTGTTTTCTTAAGTTCTCAAATCGCAAAGTTGGAATCATATTTTTATTTATCCTTAATGTTTAACTACATCTATTGAGTAAACACACAAAACAAATTTTCTGCCGGACGGCCATTGTAATGACAAAGCGATTATTTCAACATGATTTATACGGACTGTGTTCCAGATCAACTCAAAAACGGTTCTAACGGTACAAAAGTTACAAAATTATTTCCAAACAAGTAAGAATACTATATTCGGTTATGCCGAGTCTTCAATACCCTCCACCACAAATTCGTATGAACTTAACACGATTACAGATAAGAGATAACGTGATCAACATCGTTCCCAGTGAAAGTGATTTTTAAAGTATTAAAATCAAAATTTCAAAAGAAAACAAGAATGTTTTTTATATATTTATTAAAAAGGGTTCAGGAAAAAATGACAGAGGACATAGTTTTCTTTGAATATGGGAGTCTCTAATAGAGTTTACACTGTGCATCGTAGCAAGTGGATAATTTTCATTTAGATGAATCGTGAATTTATGTCCAGCATCACTTTTTTGTAATTTTGCTGGTTCAAAATAAATTTTTTAAATTTAACACAGAAACATTTAATGAGTCATCAAATTAGTTATATTTTTTCTACTGAACCGATTTTGATAACTGGATTAGTAATGAAGCTCACTTAACTTAATATTATAACAAGATTTAATTCAAATTTAACGACTTTTAATAGACAATTTTACGAAAGTTCATAGTTTAAACTAAGAATTTGCATCAGATATTGGTCTATAACTTTTAATATACTGAAACGATTTTACTGGTTTTAAATAGAAAAGTGCTCAGGTCTATAAAGAATAATTGGGTGAAATTTTATTGAGTTCTGTTATTTTTTGTGGATGTGAGCAGGCGAAAAATAGGCAGGCGGACAGACAGAAAGACAGACGGACAGACCGATAGACGGACATGGCTAAATCGGCTCAGATTTTGATTTGATTGAAGAATATATATACATCATGGGGTCTGAGACATGATGTATAACACTTGTGATGGTGCAGGGTATAAAAATAACGATTTGGAATCACACTATATCGCTAGTCTCTACTTATTCGATTCTAAAATATGACTGAAATTTAATAAAAAATCTTCCACTTCTATTTTATTTGATCAAATATGTCCCTGAAATAAAAACCAACTAAAAAAAATTCTCTATATATATTTGGTAAATATGACCACTTTTATCTCTTAACAACCATTTTGTCCATTTTAGCCAATATTTTTTTTCATTAGTTTTTAATCATTATTTTTTTTCTCTAAAAAAATGTTATATATATAAATAAATAAAAAAAGTTTTAAAAACCAGTAAATTTAATTTTTAAGTGTTTTTTAGTTGATTACTAAATATAGTCAAGTTAAGGTTAATAATCATTTATTTATGATTGATTTTTTTTCGCTTAAAAATTTAGTCTAGTTTTTTTTCTAGAGCCATAGAGCAGCTGATTGAAGTTGGCTAATAATGCTAATGGTGTGTTGGCCATCAGTCAAATATTATAGGAATTATAACATAAATTAATTCTGAAAATAAAAGATTATAACGGATTTTATATAGAAGAATAATTTGCAGAATAACAAAATGTAACCAAATTCAAATGTAAACAATTTCTATATTTAATTCTAAATTCAATTCTGAATCAAGTTTTAATTCAGATCTTAATTAAAGTACTAAATCTAATTAAAATTCCGTTATAAGTTCAAGTTTTACATAAGATTTTCGTTTCAGATTCCAGTCTGGATTTTAGATGAGATTTTTTTCAATATTCTTCTTCAGATTGAGAATTGATTCTAGATGAAGTTTTCATTCAGATTTAGATTCTAGTTCATATTCTACTTCTTATTCAGATTTTAGTTCAAATTCAGCTTGCAGTTCAGATATTAGTTTCAAAATCTGGTACAGAATACTACATCAGATTCTAGTTAAAGTTAAAGTTCATATATTAGTTGAGACAGTATTTTAGATTCTAATTAGTCAGTTCTAGTTTAATTTATGCATCAGTAGTAGTTTATTTACAATTCTCTTTCATTTCAGTTCTAGCTCAGATTCTAATGCAGATTCCAGTTTAGGTTTTGGTTAAGAGTTAAGTCTAGATTCTGAGTTAGATTTAAGTTCATATTCCAGTTCAGATTTTAGTTCAGATTCCAGTTCAAATCTAGTTCAGTTCTACTTCAGATTATAATCATATTATAATTCAATAATAATTCACTTCTCATTTCACTTTTTAGTTCAGATTGTAGTTCATATTTAGTTCAGACTCATAGTTCATAACTTCAGATTCTAATTCAGATCAAAGGTTAGATTTTAGTGCAGATTTTGAAACAGATCTGTTTTAACTTCAAATTCTAATTTAGATTATAATTTATATTCTTGTATATACTTTAGTTCTGATTATACACCGAATCTGGTTTAGATTTAGTTTAGACTCTAGATCAGATCCTAGTTCATTTTCTAGTCTTGATCCTATTCATATTCTTGTTCCAATTTTGATTCCAGTCAAGATTCTAGTTTAAAATTTTGTTCTGATTCTAGTCCAGATAATAGATCAAATTCTAATTTTTTCTAGATCAGTTCTAGTTCAATTTTAGTTCAGTTCTAGTTCAGTCTTAGTTCAGTTTAGTTCTACTTCTGTTCTAGTTCGGTTCTTCTTCAGTTTTAGATTCTAGTTCAGAATTTTGTTCTGATTCTAGTCCAGATACTAGATCAAATTCTAATTTTTTCTAGATTAGATCCTGTTCAGTTCTAGTTCAATTCTAGTTCAGTTCTGGTTCAGTTATAGTTCAGTTCTTGTTCAGTTCTAGTTCATTTCTAGTTCAGTCCAATTTCAGTTCTAATTCACTTTTAGTTCAGTTCTAGTTCAGTTCAAGTTCAGTTCTAGTTCAGTTCAAGTTCAGTTCTAGTTCAGTTCTGTTTTAGCACAGTTCTAGTTCAGTTCTAATTCACTTTTAGTTCAGTTCTAGTTCAGTTCAAGTTCAGTTCTAGTTCAGTTCTGGTTCACTTTTAGTTCAATTCTAGTTCAGTTTCAGTTCAGTTCCAGCACTGTTCTAGTTCAGTTCCAGCACAGTTCTAGTTCAGTTCTAGTTCAGTTCTAGTTCAGTTCTAGTTCAGTTCTTTCAGTTCTAGTTCAGTTCTAGTTCAGTTTTTCAGTTTTAGTTCAAGTTCAGTTCAAGTTCAGTTCTAGTTTAGTTTTGGTTCAGTTCTAGTTCACTTCTAGTTCATTTCTAGTTCAGTTCAGTTCAGTTCTAGTCCAGTTCAAGTTCAGTTCTAGTTCAGTTCTGGTTCACTTTTAGTTCAATTCTAGTTCAGTTTCAGTTCAGTTCCAGCACTGTTCTAGTTCAGTTCAAGTTCAGTTCTAGTTCAGTTCTGGTTCACTTTTAGTTCAATTCTAGTTCAGTTTCAGTTCAGTTCCAGCACTGTTCTAGTTCAGTTCTAGTTCAGTTCTAGTTCAGTTCTAGTTCAGTTCTAGTTCAGTTCTGGTTCAGTTCTAGTTCACTTTTAGTTCAGTTCAGTTCAGTTTCAAGTTCAGTTCAAGTTCAGTTCAAGTTCAGTTCAAGTTCAGTTCAAGTTCAGTTCAAGTTCAGTTCAGTTCAGTTCTAGTTTAGTTTTGGTTCAGTTCTAGTTCACTTCTAGTTCATTTCTAGTTTCAGTTCAGTTCAGTTCTAGTCCAGTTCTAGTTAAGGTTTAGGTCAGTTCTAGTTCTAGTTTGGTTCTTGTTCAGTTATAGTTCAGTTCTTTTTCAGTACTAGTTCACTTCTAGTTCCGTAGTAGTTCAGTTTTAATTCCCAGTCCAGATCTAGACTCAGTTTTCGATGAAGTTCTCGATTAAGTTTTATTTCAGTTTAAATTAAGATTCTGCTTGATATCATGGTTCGGATTTTGGTTCGAATTTTAATTTAGATTCTAGTTCAGATTTTACTTCGGATTCTGGTTTAGATTCTAGTTCAGATTCAGCCTAGATTTCAGTTCAAATTTCAATTCAAGTTCAGACGGTAGTTTAGTTCAAATACATGTTCTCGTTAAGTTCCAGTTCAGGTTGTAGTTTAATTATTGTTCAGTTCTAGTTCGGTTCTACTTCAGCTTTAAATTCCCGATAAAGCTCTACATTAACTTTTCGATGAAGTTTATCGATTGAGTTTTAATTCACTTCAAATAAAGATTCTGCTTGATATTATAGTTCGGATTCTGGTTCGGATTTTGTTCAGATTCCAGCCCTTATATATTTAGTTCAAATTTCACTTCAAATTCTATTCATAAATAGATTGTAGTTCAGTTCAAGTACAGTTGGTCACATTAATTTTAATTCAATTTATTTGTTTTTTTTGTTTTTATTATTTTAGTAAATATTTTAAATATCCATTTAATGAATGAATTAAATTGTCTTTATGATAAGAGTAAATATATTGCAACACATCGATTGCGAATTTATAGAATTTATTTACAAATTTTATTTTTTAATTATTTAATAAATTTAAAATAAAATTAAACAAGAATTTTTCATTAATTTTCGAATTAAAAATATTGAATATTTTGTTTTTGCCTTCATTAAACGTCTAAATATTTATAATTTCTTAATTATATTTTTATGGTAAAATAAAAATTTCAATAAATATTTTCCGTAATGACAGTAATTTGATCAAAATTAAAATAAAATAAATAAATTCTGACAAGATGATGAAATTGTGAAAATATTGAATTGGAAATATTTAAAATTGAAATAAAATTAATTAAATTTAAAATTCAAAATTCTTGAGGTTATTGGATCCAATTTAATATTTTTTTTATTTTATAAACTTTGTCAACAAGTTGTTGGATTTTTATTTTTGTGAAATTGATTGAAATTTACTTGTCACTTTTTTGCAAAATATTTCAATTTAAGATTTGTGGCAATTTATTTTCGATATTTTTTTTTTT
>PYHX02000061.1:0-36386 GCA_004302925.2 Cochliomyia hominivorax | reverse complement strand
TTGTAGGACCAAATTTGGTTTCGTTAAAATTATTTAAACATTTTAATACGCACCTTTACCTGGTCACTTATTTTAATCACATTAATAATACATTCTTTTGTTAAAGATTTAACATAGAAAGTGACATGTCTTATAAAGGTAACTTGGGTTAAAAGTTTGAATGAAAAACGTGTATTACGAATTTTTCGATCTCACTCTTAATATACCTAAGTCGCCATTTTATAAAAAAGTTTTATGAGAATTCTCGTTTTATTTTATATTTTGAGTTATAAAATAAATACTTTTTGAAAGGCATATCATTGTCGCTCTACACCAAAGTGTAGGAACACTTAATGGGTTATAAAATTTGTTATAATTTTTGGCTGTAACTTATTTTTACTGAACAGATCTTGTTATTTTTTTATATGTTAATGAAGTATAACAATAATTTCTAATATCATAGCAAAATTTTATTCTTATTTGTCGTTTTGTATATAAAAATTTTATGAAAGTTCTTCCCTTGAATATAGAAGTTGTTTCAGATATCGGTTTATATATTTAATACTCTGAGCCAAGTTTTCTCAAAAAACTAAGGCCAAATATTCATTGAGTTCTGTCGATAATTGTGGATATGAGCGTGTTAACATCAGACAGAGACGAACAGACAGTCAGACAGAATGGAAACTTCTCATGACAATAAAAAATACTAAGAGCAAATTTGATTGAACTCTGTCAATAATTGTGTATGTGAGCATGCTAATAGCAGACAGAGGGACAGACAGGTGGACATAACTAAATCAACTCAGTTTTTGATTTGTTACAAGAATATTTATACACTATGGGATCTTAGATGATTCTTTCTTAGCGTTACACATGGAATGAAAAGTTAATATACTCTTTTCACCACTTGTGGTTGTGGAGAGTATAAAAATTATATGTGTTTATAGGAATATGCATCAGTGTATATATAACATTTCTTTTGAATATTTTTTCTTTAACTTAACTTCAATCAATCGAGGCACCCAATTTTAAAGGGGTTACGACACTACTCTCTCTGCTATCATTATCATATTTCCAAAAATAATTCTGCTTCATTGTAAAAACTATTGATTATGATGTACACTTTTTTGAGATATTAGAACTTCGTCCTTGCAAGCGCTACGATATTCCAAATTACAGATTTATAATGCTTCATTTTTCAGCATATTTTAAGCATGTTAACCGATTCCATTGTGCACTGTTTGTTCTATTTGTACAGTTCTGTTAAAAGAGTTAATAGTAAAGTGTTAAAGTTAGAACCTTCTCCCATAGCTATACAAAATTTCTTCCAGCTAGTCAATCCCACTGTTATCTTTAAAGTGTTATTGGTAAAGGGTATTGTAGATTCGTTACATAACATTATCATTTGGTTTTGAATAATTGACATAAATTAAATTGTACTCAATTTGTTTATAAATACAAATTTATCAAAAGAATTTTTTGTTCTTGCCCACTGTTTATTAAACACTTTGAATGGAAATGGCAACTCTTTTATGTATTTTATTCATTACTAAACATTTTTTTTACTCAAAGTTTGTGCTTTTATTTTTTTTTCTTCGTTCTTTTTTCTTTTGTTTTTGTTTTTGTTTTGCTTGAGATAGTATTTTTTAAAATATGACGCATACATTTAAAGGCAAAATACAACAACTACAACAAATTAAGTATACAAATTTTATATACAAACAAAATTTTCAAAAAAGTTCTACAACTGAATAGATTTCATACTCATTTGAAAAGGTAAGTGACTGAAGACAAAAATTTTGAGTATAATTTTGATTTAACAAAGGTTGTGAGATACTTAATTATTTAAACCAGAAACAAAAAGAAGAAACTCAAAAAATACATTTAGAAATATTGATAAAACAAAAAAGAAGTTGTTGATGAGATGTCCATGGTGTTTAACGAAGAGAGAGGTTTTAAGGAAAAATTTATAAAAAATCAAATCAATAAAAACTATTGGTGCTCTATGTGAAATTTGTATTTATACCCTACACCAACATGAGTGGTTGGGGTATTATGTGTTTGTGCTGATGTTTGTAACATACAGAAAAATTACATTACCGTTCGACTAAGAATCACATTCTGAGTCGATTTAACGATGTCCGTCCGGCTGACTGTCCCTGAACACTTTACGAATACTCTACAGGTAGCAATATTTGACATATCTCGTTGAAATTGTATACATTATTATTTTTAACCAAGGACGAAGCTTATTGAAATTGTCCATGTTCGGTTTAAATTTTTAGGTACCTCCCATACAAAGTCTTTAATAAAAAGTTATTTTAACGAAATTCAATAAAAATAAGACTTATGATATTCTGAACCGATGTGCGTCGGTCCATTGCTTCTCATAGGTCCCATACAAGTCTTTTTCCAAATATTATTTTGAAGGGCATTAATCTTACATATACACTGGTATTGTAATAATAATTGGCCCAATATTTCACGGTACCTCCCACACAAATATCCTAACGCAATGGAAGTTCTAAACTCATAAAATCCTAAATATAAATTGATTTTAACGAAATTTGATCGGAGCATTGCTTCTCACAGGTCCAATACATTGGTATGTAATAATAATTTGTCCAATATTTCAAGTGCCTCCCATACAAATGTCCCCCCGGAATGAGGTTTTTAGCAAATAAAGTCTTAAATATGAACGATTTTAATGAATTTGACAGAAATAAGTCTCATGATATTCTGATGTGTTCTAGTTATGCATGGGTCGGAGCATTGCTTCTCATAGGTCCCCACACAAGCTTACTTTAAGGGCATTATCTCACATATACACTGGTATTGTAATAACAATTTTTGAAATTAAGAAAAATGTATGCAAAAATCCAATATATACGAGGCCCTCAAAAAAATCATTTTAAAACGTATAATTTCATATAAATGTGAGTTTTTCAATTATGTACTGCACACTTAAAAACAAATCCGAGAAATTATACGATGATCATTCATTACTTTTTCTAACTACCAATTAAAACTAACATTTTGGTGTAGGGTATTTTTTAGCTGGCTTGACCGACTATAACATTCTTACTTGTTAATAATTTGGATTTGATTTCTTAGGGGATTTCTGGGTTATAAAAAAAACGAAAAAAATCCACACAAATTATATTTGAAATGCGAAGGTGTTAAATACGGTTATCGAGAAAAAGTAAAAACAACCTCAAATCAAAAATCATAAAAATAACAAAAATATAAAGTAAATGGAATAAAAACACTGCGTGAGAGTAAGTCAATGATTAAATAAATAAATACTTTAGAAAATAGAAAAAATCAAGTGAGAATAAAATATTCAGCCCAGAGGAATCTTTCAGACCCTACACACAGTGGGTGCAAATTGATTTTTTTGGAAATAATTCTGTAACTTTCGAACTTTTTGAGATATTGTCTTGAAATTGCACATGTTTGGAGCTGAAGTGTTTTCTAGTTTATTTGGAGGAGTGCAGATCTATACCTGGTCAGGGGCATAGTTGGTGAGGCTCCAAAGTTGGTCACCTCGGGTATGTTGATTTATGTTCAATATGTTATGTTGAATTAAGACTAAAAAGATTTTATATACACTACTACATATTCCTATAAATGCACATATTTACAGATAAAGTGAGCAAATAATATTTTTATTAAATCAAATAAGACCCCATTTAAAATGTTGTTGACTGAGAATTTATTTATATTTATTTATATTTTTATAACTTAGTTTTAGAGTTTAACTTCCATTTTTAATAGTATTTATATAAACGCACTTAAGTTTATAAGTCGCTATAGCATTATTATTAATTTTTGAATGATGCTTTTTTGTGGATTAACTCAGAAATATGGTCGGGCATTGTCTCTACTAATTTTTTAAAAAGATTGGAATTAATTTTCTCAAACGCTTGCTTTATTATTAGCCTTATCGCTATTAATGTCATTATGCTTACGTTTTTGGACATTATTTACATAAACTAAACGGGCTGTATATGCTCACAATATCTCCATTGGGTTTAAGTTCGGACTGCAAGCCGATTAGTCCTAAAGACCATTATTTAGACTGATTTGATTATATTGCTGGATTATGCAAACTTCATCCACAAATGAGAGAAGATCATCTTCCAACATTTCGTTATAAATTTTTGGAACAAAACACATTTTTGATTTGCCACTACAGAAAATGCTGCCCCAAATCAAAGCACTACCACCGCCAAAATTACATGTTGACAGCCGATCATCGCTTGATCTCTAAAGAAAACAGTACTAAGAACTTTAAAAAGTACTGTTATGAAATGTGCTTTAGTGTTTATGTAGTCCTTATAGATCTAAAGTTATATTTAACAGTTTCTGAGTTATTCAAATCGATATAAATTTTAAATCCGTTTTTCTCCTTGTTTCATTTTTTTTAAGTAGTTGGACATAATGTAGGTACCAATTTTGTCTTTAAAATATGTGTCAGATTCTTTATAAAATTCTTAAAATATTTTCGCAATAACCATACAGATATATGAATCGATTCAAAAGTTTTATAAATCCGAATTTGGATTAAAAAACGATTTTTATTTATTCAAAAAATTAGCAAAAGTTACCAAACACTGCATCACATATAGAGGGCGTTGTTCTATGCAGTAATATATAGGAAAAAATTAAATACATAAAATGTTTAAAGAAATTGAAACAAAGCTGAACAATAAACAACAGTAAGCTTTGTTGAGGTCCTATGCTCCTTTCTGGCCTTTCGATTTGACTAAAATCTTGTTTGCAGCTTAAACAATAATCTGGACTTAACTTTAACAATCGTACGGTCAATAGCTTAAATATAGTATACACTTTTGATTATAGTGCGGTCCACAGCCTTTGCTACATAATCTACACTTTAGTACGGTCTTAAGTCTAGATTGGCTTATAATTTAGGCTGTTGACTGACCTAGTCTATAGTTAGGAAAAGTTAAGACTATAGTCCAATCCAAAAATTAAAATAAAGTTTAGTCTACTGTTTTGACCGGACCTTGTAATCTCTAATTTTGTATAGTTTTTACTATATATTGACTATATTTTACATTATTGTCCAGGTCTTTAAATATAGTCTAGCCCAAATATAAAGTATGGTCTATAGTTTAGATTATAATATATTATAATTATATATAAAGTTTGGTTTGTGATATTAAGCAAGATATGTTCTTAAAGTTTGAAGGTCACTTCAGACATCTGTCTAAAATATTTTTGTCCAACCGATTATGTTGTGTTGTAAAGAACAACGAATTATCTTAATTATACATACACTAAATATGCCAAAATCGGACGATATGTTAGTTCCGCATATATAACTCATTTGTATTTAAATGCGCTAAATGAATGCGGTCAGACAGACACACAGACAGACAGACAGACAGCCAGACAGTCTGAATATAAAAACTTAAAATGGTCTTTAACAATTTCTGATGTTACATAAGGAATGAAAAATTTAATATACCAAACCAAAATCCAAAAAAAACTCAATTAAAAGTGTTGAATATATATGGAAAGATTTATAGCAGATATTTATTATTTACCTGCACAAAACTAAAAATAAATTTAGTTTTTCTTCTTCTTAACAATAAATTGTTTATAAAAAGTTCAAACAGCCGGTGTAATAATTTGAAAAAGTTTTCTGTATACCAAAAAGTTAAAATAAACTACATTTTCTACATTAATTTACTCCAGTTGCATTTAATCTTATAAATTGTTTTACAGCAACAATTGTAATCTGCTTTTATATATTTTTTATTTTAAATATATATTTTTATATTTTTATTGCATTTAATTTTATTTAATTTATAAATAATTCATTGAACTTGATTTGTATCTTTTAAGAATGACATTCATTTCAAATTAAATATTTTATAATTTTTAATTTACATTTTTAAAGAAAAACAAAAAAAAAACAGAACATGTGTGTTTGTCTATCATCCATCTAGATATTTATCTAGTTATTCGCTATCCGTCTATTGTATCTCTATTTGTCAGTCTGTCTGTCTATCCTTGTGTGAAATTGTCATTGTAGAAAATAAAATTTACTTCATGGAAACATTGCAAAATATTAAATATTTAAATTTAATTTTATTTGTTTAAAAAAATAAAAAATACTTAAATACGTTTATTATACCCTACACCACCGCAAGTGGTGAGTAGGGTATATTAAGTTTGTCATTTCGTGTGTAACGTTAAAAAGGAATCATCTCGGACCCCATAATGTATATATATTCTTACACCAAATCAAAATCTGAATCAATTTTGCTAAGTCCATCTAGCTGTCCGTCTGTCTGAACGTCTCTTTTAATGTCTGCCTGTTGTTGGCACGCACACATTTACAATAATTTTTAGATAAAAGAGGTCAATGAAATTTAACCTGAGTATTTTTTTAGAGTCCTGAGAAGATTCCTACTAAAAACCAGCAAAACTGGGTCAGTATATTAAAAGTTATAGACCGATATCTGAGGCAACCTCTAAATTCAAACGAAGATCTTTCGTTAATTTCCGAATGAAATTTTGCCATAATATTCAGCAACATGTACTTCATTACCATTTCCAAAATTGTAGTTTGTTTTTATATTTTTAAATCGGTTCAGTTAAAAAAATTAAAGTTAAAAATATTACTAATTTTATGCTCCTCTGTCATATTAAAAAAAAAACGTTACTTTAAACATATTTATGGTGTAGGGTAATGAAGATTCGGCATAACAGAATATAGCATTCTTACTTGTTTTATTTTTTCAGTTTTGTTTTTTTTTTGTTCGTTTCAAATATTTAATTTTTGTTTTACGAGTTTAATTGTTAAAACAAATAATTTTCATATACAAAATACAATGTCAAATAGTCACACGCCCACAACATCTTATGCACTGTTTAAGCGACAATATAAATTGTGAATTGGATTTGATGAAAAAAAATCATAAAAAGAATAAAAAATAAGAAATTAAAATTAAAATATATAAATATGAAGATTATGTTTTACATTAATTTATCTGGAATAAGTAATAAAAATATCAATTAAACAATTTTAAATGAAATTTTGTCACACGTCCATTTTTTACACTTAAAAGTCTGTATAAGTTTACACAATGTATGTGAAGATAAATACGTATTTAACTAGCACAGACAAAAACCACATTTTTTAACAGAGCTGATTTTGCAGTTAACAGCGCACTGTTAAGCATTAAACAGAATTTCTTAAAATGACTAGTATACTTAAATGGACAATGTGAGCAACAGGAACCATGTTCCAAACACTTATATCATGGAAATGGCTCTCCAAGGTGCTAGTCATTGGTCCATGACAACAAACTACCAAAAATATAATTGGTATGCAATATATCGCTCTTTTAAAATATATCAAATTATTTAACATTTTTTGGAAGGATTGGTCAGTATGGAAAAATGGTGCGTGGTACACATATCACGCTATATAGGTATGATAGTCCTAGGTACTCCTAATGGAGCACGCTTAGTGGGATATCTGAAATAATTTTGGAATTTGAGAAAAATCGAGTTGAAAATCTTGAAATTTCTCGAGAGGATTTGTGAACCATGTGGGAAAATAGACGTGGTACACGTTCCAGGTCATATAGAAATGGTGCTCCAAAGGGTCTTTAATAGATCTATAATAGTGGAATAGGTGAAATAATTTCCAAATAATTTTAATTATTTTTTGAAAATTTTCTAAAATTGACAATATTGGATGTGGTCAGTATGGAAAAATGGTGCGTGGTACACATATCACGCTATATAGATATGATAGTCCTAGGTACTCCTAATGGAGCACGCTTAGTGGGATATCTGAAATAATTTTGGAATTTGAGAAAAATCGAGTTGAAAATCTTGAAATTTCTCGAGAGGATTTGTGAACCATGTGGGAAAATAGAAGTGGTACACGTTCCAGGACATATAGAAATGGTGCTCCAAAGGGTCTTTAATAGATCTATAATAGTGGAATAGGTGAAATAATTTCCAAATAATTTTAATTATTTTTTGAAAAAGTGAATTTTTTGAAAATTTTCTAAAATTGACAAAATTGGATGTGGTCAGTATGGAAAAATGGTGCGTGGTACACATATCGCGCTATATAGGTATGATAGTCCTAGGTACTCCTAATGGAGCACGCTTAGTGGGATATCTGAAATAATTTTGGAATTTGAGAAAAATCGAGTTGAAAATCTTGAAATTTCTCGAGAGGATTTGTGAACCATGTGGGAAAATATACGTGGTACACGTTCCAGGACATATAGAAATGGTGCTCCAAAGGGTCTTTAATAGATCTATAATAGTGGAATAGGTGAAATAATTTCCAATAATTTAATTATTTTTTGAAAAAGTGAGTTTTTTGAAAATTTTCTAAAATTGACAATATTGGATGTGGTCAGTATGGAAAAATGGTGCGTGGTACACATATCACGCTATATAGGTATGATAGTCCTAGGTACTCCTAATGGAGCACGCTTAGTGGGATATCTGAAATAATTTTGGAATTTGAGAAAAATCGAGTTGAAAATCTTGAAATTTCTCGAGAGGATTTGTGAACCATGTGGGAAAATAGAAGTGGTACACGTTCCAGGACATATAGAAATGGTGCTCCAAAGGGTCTTTAATAGATCTATAATAGTGGAATAGGTGAAATAATTTTAATTATTTTTTGAAAAAGTGAATTTTTTGAAAATTTTCTAAAATTGACAAAATTGGATGTGGTCAGTATGGAAAAATGGTGCGTGGTACACATATCACGCTATATAGGTATGATAGTCCTAGGTACTCCTAATGGAGCACGCTTAGTGGGATATCTGAAATAATTTTGGAATTTGAGAAAAATCGAGTTGAAAATCTTGAAATTTCTTGAGAGGATTTGTGAACCATGTGGGAAAATAGAAGTGGTACACGTTCCAGGACATATAGAAATGGTGCTCCAAAGGGTCTTTAATAGATCTATAATAGTGGAATAGGTGAAATAATTTCCAAATAATTTAATTATTTTTTGAAAAAGTGAATTTTTGAAAATTTTCTAAAATTGACAAAATTGGATGTGGTCAGTATGGAAAAATGGTGCGTGGTACACATATCACGCTATATAGGTATGATAGTCCTAGGTACTCCTAATGGAGCACGCTTAGTGGGATATCTGAAATAATTTTGGAATTTGAGAAAAATCGAGTTGAAATCTTGAAATTTCTCGAGAGGATTTGTGAACCATGTGGGAAAATAGAAGTGGTACACGTTCCAGGACATATAGAAATGGTGCTCCAAAGGGTCTTTAATAGATCTATAATAGTGGAATAGGTGAAATAATTTCCAAATAATTTTAATTATTTTTTGAAAAAGTGAAGTTTTTTGAAAATTTTCTAAAATTGACAATATTGGATGTGGTCAGTATGGAAAAATGGTGCGTGGTACACATATCACGCTATATAGGTATGATAGTCCTAGGTACTCCTAATGGAGCACGCTTAGTGGGATATCTGAAATAATTTTGGAATTTGAGAAAAATCGAGTTGAAAATCTTGAAATTTCTCGAGAGGATTTGTGAACCATGTGGGAAAATAGACGTGGTACACGTTCCAGGTCATATAGAAATGGTGCTCCAAAGGGTCTTTAATAGATCTATAATAGTGGAATAGGTGAAATAATTTCCAAATAATTTTAATTATTTTTTGAAAAAGTGAGTTTTTTGAAAATTTTCTAAAAGTTGACAATATCGGATGTGGTCAGTATGGAAAAATGGTGCGTGGTACACATATCACGCTATATAGGTATGATAGTCCTAGGTACTCCTAATGGAGCACGCTTAGTGGGATATCTGAAATAATTTTGGAATTTGAGAAAAATCGAGTTGAAAATCTTGAAATTTCTCGAGAGGATTTGTGAACCATGTGGAAAATAGAAGTGGTACACGTTCCAGGACATATAGAAATGGTGCTCCAAAGGTTCTTTAATAGATCTATAATAGTGGAATAGGTGAAATAATTTCCAAATAATTTTAATTATTTTTTGAAAAAGTGAGTTTTTTGAAAATTTTCTAAAATTGACAATATTGGATGTGGTCAGTATGGAAAAATGGTGCTTGGTAGACATATCACGCTATATAGGTATGATAGTCCTAGGTACTCCTAATGGAGCACGCTTAGTGGGATATCTGAAATAATTTTGGAATTTGAGAAAAATCGAGTTGAAAATCTTGAAATTTCTCGAGAGGATTTGTGAACCATGTGGGAAAATAGAAGTGGTACACGTTCCAGGACATATAGAAATGGTGCTCCAAAGGGTCTTTAATAAATCTATAATAGTGGAATAGGTGAAATAATTTCCAAATAATTTTAATTATTTTTTGAAAAAGTGAATTTTTTGAAAATTTTCTAAAATTGACAAAATTGGATGTGGTCAGTATGGAAAAATGGTGCGTGGTACACATATCGCGCTATATAGGTATGATAGTCCTAGGTACTCCTAATGGAGCACGCTTAGTGGGATATCTGAAATAATTTTGGAATTTGAGAAAAATCGAGTTGAAAATCTTGAAATTTCTCGAGAGGATTTGTGAACCATGTGGGAAAATAGAAGTGGTACACGTTCCAGGACATATAGAAATGGTGCTCCAAAGGGTCTTTAATAGATCTATAATAGTGGAATAGGTGAAATAATTTCCAAATAATTTTAATTATTTTTTGAAAAAGTGAATTTTTTGAAAATTTTCTAAAATTGACAAAATTGGATGTGGTCAGTATGGAAAAATGGTGCGTGGTACACATATCACGCTATATAGGTATGATAGTCCTAGGTACTCCTAATGGAGCACGCTTAGTGGGATATCTGAAATAATTTTGGAATTTGAAAAAAATCGAGTTGAAAATCTTGAAATTTCTCGAGAGGATTTGTGAACCATGTGGGAAAATATACGCGGTACACGTTCCAGGACATATAGAAATGGTGCTCCAAAGGGTATTTAATAGATCTATAATAGTGGAATAGGTGAAATAATTTCCAAATAATTTTAATTATTTTATGAAAAAGTAAGTTTTTTGAAAATTTTCTAAAATTGACAATATTGGATGTGGTCAGTATGGAAAAATGGTGCGTGGTACACATATCACGCTATATAGGTATGATAGTCCTAGGTACTCCTAATGGAGCACGCTTAGTGGGATATCTGAAATAATTTTGGAATTTGAGAAAAATCGAGTTGAAAATCTTGAAATTTCTCGAGAGGATTTGTGAACCATGTGGGAAAATAGAAGTGGTACACGTTCCAGGACATATAGAAATGGTGCTCCAAAGGGTCTTTAATAGATCTATAATAGTGGAATAGGTGAAATAATTTCCAAATAATTTTAATTATTTTTTGAAAAAGTGAATTTTTTGAAAATTTTCTAAAATTGGCAAAATTGGATGTGGTCAGTATGGAAAAATGGTGCGTGGTACACATATCGCGCTATATAGGTATGATAGTCCTAGGTACTCCTAATGGAGCACGCTTAGTGGGATATCTGAAATAATTTTGGAATTTGAGAAAAATCGAGTTGAATATCTTGAAATTTCGCGAGAGGATTTGTGAACCATGTGGGAAAATATACGTGGTACACGTTCCAGGACATATAGAAATGGTGCTCCAAAGGGTATTTAATAGATCTATAATAGTGGAATAGGTGAAATAATTTCCAAATAATTTTAATTATTTTTTGAAAAAGTGAGTTTTTTGAAAATTTTCTAAAATTGACAATATTGGATGTGGTCAGTATGGAAAAATGGTGCGTGGTACACATATCACGCTATATAGGTATGATAGTCCTAGGTACTCCTAATGGAGCACGCATAGTGGGATATCTGAAATAATTTTGGAATTTGAGAAAAATCGAGTTGAAAATCTTGAAATTTCTCGAGAGGATTTGTGAACCATGTGGGAAAATAGAAGTGGTACACGTTCCAGGACATATAGAAATGGTGCTCCAAAGGGTCTTTAATAGATCTATAATAGTGGAATAGGTGAAATAATTTCCAAATAATTTTAATTATTTTTTGAAAAAGTGAATTTTTTGAAAATTTTCTAAAATTGACAAAATTGGATGTGGTCAGTATGGAAAAATGGTGCGTGGTACACATATCACGCTATATAGGTATGATAGTCCTAGGTACTCCTAATGGAGCACGCTTAGTGGGATATCTGAAATAATTTTGGAATTTGAGAAAAATCGAGTTGAAAATCTTGAAATTTCTCGAGAGGATTTGTGAACCATGTGGTAAAATATACGTGGTACACGTTCCAGGACATATAGAAATGGTGCTCCAAAGGGTATTTAATAGATCTATAATAGTGGAATAGGTGAAATAATTTCCAAATAATTTTAATTATTTTATGAAAAAGTGAGTTTTTTGAAAATTTTCTAAAATTGACAATATTGGATGTGGTCAGTATGGAAAAATGGTGCGTGGTACACATATCACGCTATATAGGTATGATAGTCCTAGGTACTCCTAATGGAGCACGCTTAGTGGGATATCTGAAATAATTTTGGAATTTGAGAAAAATCGAGTTGAAAATCTTGAAATTTCTCGAGAGGATTTGTGAACCATGTGGGAAAATAGAAGTGGTACACGTTCCAGGACATATAGAAATGGTGCTCCAAAGGGTCTTTAATAGATCTATAATAGTGGAATAGGTGAAATAATTTCCAAATAATTTTAATTATTTTTTGAAAAAGTGAATTTTTTGAAAATTTTCTAAAATTGGCAAAATTGGATGTGGTCAGTATGGAAAAATGGTGCGTGGTACACATATCGCGCTATATAGGTATGATAGTCCTAGGTACTCCTAATGGAGCACGCTTAGTGGGATATCTGAAATAATTTTGGAATTTGAGAAAAATCGAGTTGAATATCTTGAATTTTCGCGAGAGGATTTGTGAACCATGTGGGAAAATATACGTGGTACACGTTCCAGGACATATAGAAATGGTGCTCCAAAGGGTATTTAATAGATCTATAATAGTGGAATAGGTGAAATAATTTCCAAATAATTTTAATTATTTTTTGAAAAAGTGAGTTTTTTGAAAATTTTCTAAAATTGACAATATTGGATGTGGTCAGTATGGAAAAATGGTGCGTGGTACACATATCACGCTATATAGGTATGATAGTCCTAGGTACTCCTAATGGAGCACGCTTAGTGGGATATCTGAAATAATTTTGGAATTTGAGAAAAATCGAGTTGAAAATCTTGAAATTTCTCGAGAGGATTTGTGAACCATGTGGGAAAATAGAAGTGGTACACGTTCCAGGACATATAGAAATGGTGCTCCAAAGGGTCTTTAATAGATCTATAATAGTGGAATAGGTGAAATAATTTCCAAATAATTTTAATTATTTTTTGAAAAAGTGAATTTTTTGAAAATTTTCTAAAATTGACAAAATTGGATGTGGTCAGTATGGAAAAATGGTGCGTGGTACACATATCGCGCTATATAGGTATGATAGTTCTAGGTACTCCTAATGGAGCACGCTTAGTGGGATATCTGAAATAATTTTGGAATTTGAGAAAAATCGAGTTGAAAATCTTGAAATTTCTCGAGAGGATTTGTGAACCATGTGGGAAAATAGAAGTGGTACACGTTCCAGGACATATAGAAATGGTGCTCCAAAGGGTCTTTAATAGATCTATAATAGTGGAATAGGTGAAATAATTTCCAAATAATTTTAATTATTTTTTGAAAAAGTGAATTTTTTGAAAATTTTCTAAAATTGACAAAATTGGATGTGGTCAGTATGGAAAAATGGTGCGTGGTACACATATCACGCTATATAGGTATGATAGTCCTAGGTACTCCTAATGGAGCACGCTTAGTGGGATATCTGAAATAATTTTGGAATTTGAGAAAAATCGAGTTGAAAATCTTGAAATTTCTCGAGAGGATTTGTGAACCATGTGGGAAAATATACGTGGTACACGTTCCAGGACATATAGAAATGGTGCTCCAAAGGGTATTTAATAGATCTATAATAGTGGAATAGGTGAAATAATTTCCAAATAATTTTAATTATTTTTTGAAAAAGTGAGTTTTTTGAAAATTTTCTAAAATTAACAATATTGGATGTGGTCAGTATGGAAAAATGGTGCGTGGTACACATATCACGCTATATAGGTATGATAGTCCTAGGTACTCCTAATGGAGCACGCTTAGTGGGATATCTGAAATGATTTTGGAATTTGAGAAAAATCGAGTTGAAAATCTTGAAATTTCTCGAGAGGATTTGTGAACCATGTGGGAAAATAGAAGTGGTACACGTTCCAGGACATATAGAAATGGTGCTCCAAAGGGTCTTTAATAGATCTATAATAGTGGAATAGGTAAAATAATTTCCAAATAATTTTAATTATTTTTTGAAAAAGTGAATTTTTGAAAATTTTCTAAAATTGACAAAATTGGATGTGGTCAGTATGGAAAAATGGTGCGTGGTACACATATCACGCTATATAGGTATGCTCCATTAGGAGTACCTAGGACTATCATACCTATATATCGTGATATGTGTACCACGCACCATTTTTCCATACTGACCACATCCAATATTGTTAATTTTAGAAAATTTTCAAAAAATTCACTTTTTCAAAAAATAATTAAAATTATTTGGAAATTATTTCACCTATTCCACTATTATAGATCTATTAAAGACCCTTTGGAGCACCATTTCTATATGTCCTGGAACGTGTACCACTTTTATTTTCCCACATGGTTCACAAATCCTCTCGAGAAATTTCAAGATTTTCAACTCGATTTTTCTCAAATTCCAAAATTATTTCAGATATCCCACTATGCGTGCTCCATTAGGAGTACCTAGGACTATCATACCTATATAGCGTGATATGTGTACCACGCACCATTTTTCCATACTGACCACATCCAATATTGTCAATTTTAGAAAATTTTCAAAAAACTCACTTTTTCAAAAAATAATTAAAATTATTTGGAAATTATTTCACCTATTCCACTATTATAGATCTATTAAAGACCCTTTGGAGCACCATTTCTATATGTCCTGGAACGTGTACCACTTCTATTTTCCCACATGGTTCAC
The DNA here is from genome assembly GCA_004302925.2 of Cochliomyia hominivorax. Classification (NCBI taxonomy): domain Eukaryota; kingdom Metazoa; phylum Arthropoda; class Insecta; order Diptera; family Calliphoridae; genus Cochliomyia; species Cochliomyia hominivorax. The sequence goes on along the minus strand of PYHX02000061.1, from coordinate 21,296 downwards.
AAATCCTCTCGAGAAATTTCAAGATTTTCAACTCGATTTTTCTCAAATTCCAAAATTATTTCAGATGTCCCACTAAGCGTGCTCCATTAGGAGTACCTAGGACTATCATACCTATATAGCGTGATATGTGTACCACGCACCATTTTTCCATACTGACCAATCCTTCCAAAAAATGTTAAATAATTTGATATATTTTAAAAGAGCGATATATTGCATACCAATTATATTTTTGGTAGTTTGTTGTCATGGACCAATGACTAGCACCTTGGAGAGCCATTTCCATGATATAAATGTTTGGAACATGGTTCCTGTTGCTCACATTGTCCATTTTAGTACACTAGTCATTTTAAGAAATTCTGTTAAATGCTTAACAGCGCGCTGTTAACTGCAAAATCAGCTCTGTTAAAAAATGTGGTTTTTGTCTTTGCTAGTTAAATACGTATTTATCTTCACATACATGTTTACACAATAGTCTGTAGTTTAAACTTAAATAGTTTATATTATAGTATAACCTTAACTCTAGCCGGTAATTTACATTATAGTCTGGTAATTAGATTACACTACAGTTTGTCTTATAGTTTACACTATAATCAGGCCTTTAGATTACACTATAGTAAACAAAAGGTGATAGTTTACACTATCATCTGGCTTTTACATTACGATCTGGTCTATAGTTTACTCTATAGTCTGGCCTATAGTTTACAGTATAGTGTGGCCTATAGTTTACTCTATAGTGTGGCCTATAGTTTACACTATAGTGTGGCCTATAGTTTACACTATAGTGTGGCCTATAGTTTACACTATAGTGTGGCCTATAGTTTACACTATAGTGTGGCCTATAGTTTACACTATAGTAAACTAAATGTGATAGTTTACACTATCATCTGGCCTTTAGTTTACATTATGATCTGGCCTATAGTTTACTCTATAGTCTGGCCTATAATTTACTCTATAGTCTGGCTTATAGTTTACACTATAGTCTAGTCTATATTTTACACTATAGTCTGGTTTACACTGTGGTCTAGTTTAAAGTGTACACTAAAGTCTAACATTTAAGCCTGCATTTAGGATTGGATTAGGACCTTCTTCATAATGAGGGTTAAATAAAATGCATTTAGTCATTTAAAGCATGTGCGAATGCAGTAATTTATTAAACAAATATTTTGAAAATAAGTTATCATCTCAGAAACCAGATTTTAAAATAATTTATAACCAAAATAACAAAATCTGGTGTAATTTTCACAAAAAATCATTGACATCAATATATGTGTAATTAATTTGCTGTCAAACAACTGTATTACAATGACATATTGATTTATTACTCAATGTCCATTTTTCAAACCGAATTAAGAATATTTTCAAAAATGTAACCTCAAAATATGCAAACATAACCTCACAAATATAAAATATTCTCGTATATGTATTATATACTTTATTGAGGCAATAAATATCAAATGATCTGTTGATAACCGAACAAAGGAGTGTTTGAAGAATAAATGATATTTTAAAATTTTTTCTACATTAATAAATTTAAGCGTTAATTACAAAATGTTTGGATCATTTTTCATTAATACGCTTTTAATTGAAAGATGATTTTCAATTAAGTTTTCTTTGTCTCCAAAACGATTAAATAGTGAGTGAGTGTGTGTGTGTGTTTTTGAGATATTTGAATATAATGTTTTATAAAAAATTGAAATAAAAATTGGACACTTAGAAAAAACGCCTTTATGTCATTAATTTAAAGCTGATTTTAAACAGCTGCATTTTGCTCTCTTTTTCGCTTTTTTGTTATTTTTTTTGTTAAAAATTCTAATTTTAATAATGATTTATTGCTGCCATTTTGACTTTCCTTTTTTTCATAAAATGAGAGTGAAATTTATGTGTGTGTGTAATTTTATTATAAAAATCTCATATTAATCAAAAAGTTTTTTTGTGTATCTTAATCCTGTCAAAATGACTATAAATATGGTTATTTAATGTATTTTAAATGAACTTGAAAATTATTTAAATGTTAATTATAATTCTTCCGTATGTTGGGGAAAAATAATTTTATGACTCTGGATATTTTTGTGCATTTGTGAGAGTTAGAGAAACAAGTTTTTGTCTCAATTAAAACAAGTAAGAATCCCATATTCGGCTGTACCGAATCTTAAATACCCCCCACCACTAACATTATGCAAAAATTAGCGTTAATCAGCTTAAACGTCCATTATGGCTCGATAAATGTCAAACTAACATATACTAAAATCTGAGAAGGGACCTTATAAAGAAGCTTTAGAGAATATGGACCGATATTGATAAGATTAATAACAAATATTGAAGACATTTAGCCGAATTTCAATATAATTGTTTAATATTTACTAGTTTTATAAGTTAAAAACTCTTTTCCGGGAGGGATCATTATATGGAAGCAGTAGCAAATTATGTACCAATATTAATCAAATTAATAATGTATAAAAATTAATTGTAACGAATTTCAATAAAATTGGTCTTTATTTATTAGTTTTATGGGCCCAAAACTGTTTTCCGGAAAGCGACTTTATATGGGAGCTACAGCATAATATAGACTGAGATTGTTAAAATTAATAAAGTGTATTCAAGAGAGTTAGAAAAATAATTATGGGGAATTTTTATAGCATTTGACCCTCTTTAATAGATTTAGCATTTGTCCCTCTTTAATAATTTTATAAGCTCAAACTCGCTTTTCGAAATGGGGCGTTATAAGGGAGCTAAAGCAAAACATTTACCAATTAATTAAATTAATAACAATAGAACCGGTTCATATTTAAGAGTTTTATAACCTATAGAGGACTTATATGGAAGTTAGATCAAATAATGACCCCAGAACAATCTAGTTTTTTCATGGATTTTGGGGATGTATCAACATTTTGTATTTTTCCGATTTTGATGACTTTTTGTACGATAATGGAGTTTATATATAATTAAATTTTTGTTTTGAAACCAGTTTTTGTAGAAAACTTCTAAGTCGGAATTTTAAGGTTATCTCAAATATCAGTCTATAAGCTTTTTGTCAATGAACCGATATATCTGGTTTTAAATAGTAAATTGTTTTTCTTTCAATATTTTTTTCAAAATTTGTATTTTATTTGAATTCATAGGATTTTTGCTTGGATCTCTAGATCGAATCGATATTATGTTTTTTTTTAAAGATTATGAACAGTTTATTTTCTATATTATTTTAATAAACAAATTATTTTATTTAATATTTATATTTTATTTATTTAAATTGTGGGCATAAAATGTTTTTTTTTCAAAAACAATACATTTTATGTCAGTGTTGACAATTATAAGCAAAAATAAAATATCATTAGTTTAGACTATTTTAATCGTTATGTTGAGTTAAATCATGTTGGAGGGGAAATGTGTAGGTGGATTAGTCAAATCACCGACTACAACTAAAAATTTCTATTTTAGTTTTTTTTTGTAAAATAATAATAAAATATTATTAATAAATAAATTAAAATAAAAGAAATGAAAAAAAAAAAATAAAAAATTATGAAATCATAATGACATTAATCATAATTAAGAAAATTAACTTTAATCATGTACACGACAGGGCTTACACTGTGAGATCGATTATAGTTTAAGCTATAAAGTGGTGTCATGACAAAAATGTATGTTTCATCATGTGTGATCTGCATAATGTATCGTTTACATTATAGTCCAGTTTATGGTTTATACTATAGTCTATATTTTGCACTATAGTCTAGACTATGAACTAAAGTACAGCTAACAAAATTGTCTAATCAATAGCTAAGCCTTACACTATAGTCTAATCTACATATAGCCTATAGTATAGTCCAAAAATGGCGCCAAGGTAAAGGTTAAAAATTGCCGAAAACATTAGATGTATCAATGTTTTCGGCATATGAACTAAAGTATTAGGGAAAATGTCAATATTGAGAAAGAAGAATATTCTGCAAAAATATGGGGTTGCTTTCCTATCGTTTGCCTCATCATATTTACACTATAGTCTAGCCTATAGTAAATATATTTTAGTCTGGCTTATAATAATAGTTTAGATTTGTGTTTACACTATTGTCTAGACTAATGTTTGCACTATAATATAGCGCATAGTTTATAATATAATCGAACAATTAGATTACATTATAGCATAGTCTTTAGTCTACACCATAGTCTAGATTAAAATTAACACAGTTGTGTGGAAAAAGTAGTTAGTTTTTGCTACACATTGTAGTCTTTAACTCTCAATATACACATGTTTAACATTTATACTTAGCAATAGTCAATAGTTTCCGTTATATACTAGTCTATAATACATATAGACTATACACTTTGGAATCTATTCGATTCTAGTTTGCAGTTTTTTTTTTTAATAATTCAAAGTCTAAAACGCAAACTATTGTTTACTTTCAATACTAAATTCTGTTGACTAATATCTAGAATTTAGTATAAAATATTATGACGTTTTACTATGGAACCAGTTTTATTTAAAAGTATTAAAATTTCTTTTCATTTCTAAAATCTGCTAAATATATTTACATATATTTCCGTACATACACATTAAAGACTAATGAATATTGAATATTTTTCGTTTATTATTAATAAATGGAAAATATCTTTTGGAATATGACAAATGTTATTTAAACGGAAATAAAAAAAATTTTGTGAAATGTCTTGAACAAAAAGAATTATTAAAATTCCCATTGTAACAACAATAAAATAAAAGCGTATTTAAATGATGAGTATTTTTGTTATTTTGTTTAAAAATATCCAATTTTTTTTTTCAAAAATTGCATAAAATATTTTCGTTTTTTGCAAACAATAGATTTTTTATTCCAGAAAATAACCAAAAATAAAAGTTTTTTTGTTTTTTTTTTTTTTTTTTTTTTTTTTAAATTCAATGAAAGAGAAATGTTTTAAAAATTTTTGCGAAAAAAAATATATAAAGAGTTAATAAATTTTGGTTGAAATGTTTGTTTTTTAATAAAAATTGTGTGGGTTTTTTAAAAATATGAATTATAAAAAGTATTGAATGAAATATAAAAAGATGAATAAATAAGGAAAAAGTGCGTAATGAGAAAAAGGCGAATTTAAATAATATCGAAACAGAAAATATATTAAAAAAAATAAAAAGTAAAAGTATAAAATCGTAGTGATGTTTACACTATACACTAGTTTATAGATTATTGTTGTTTACACTATGTACTAGAACTTAATTTTTAATATAAAGCAACCTATTGCTTACACTGTCAATTAGTCTACTTTTTACATTATGTAGTTCAAAGGGTTTAAAGTAAACACTCTAGTCTAGGTTACAGTATACACTATACACTTGCTTAGTGATTACACTATACATTTGCCTATATTTTGGACTATACTCTAACCTCTAATACTCTAATCTTTAGTTACACTATACTCTAACCTTTAGTTACACTATACTCTAACCTTTAGTTTACAATATACTCTAGCCTAGAGTTTACACTATACTCTAGCCTAGAGTTTACACTATACTCTAGCCTAGAGTTTACACTATACTCTAGCCTAGAGTTTACACTATACTCTAGCCTAGAGTTTACACTATACTCTAGCCTAGAGTTTACACTATACTCTAGCCTAGAGTTTACACTATACTCTAGCCTAGAGTTTACACTACTATACTCTTAGCCTAGAGTTTACACTATACTCTAGCCTAGAGTTTACACTATACTCTAGCCTAGAGTTTACACTATACTCTAGCCTAGAGTTTACACTATACTCTAGCCTAGAGTTTACACTATACTCTAGCCTAGAGTTTACACTATACTCTAGCCTAGAGTTTACACTATACTCTAGCCTAGAGTTTACACTATACTCTAGCCTAGAGTTTACACTATACTCTAGCCTAGAGTTTACACTATACTCATAGCCTAGAGTTTACACTATACTCTAGCCTAGAGTTTACACTATACTCTAGCCTAGAGTTTACACTATACTCTAGCCTAGAGTTTACACTATACTCTAGCCTAGAGTTTACACTATACTCTAGCCTAGAGTTTACACTATACTCTAGCCTAGAGTTTACACTATACTCTAGCCTAGAGTTTACACTATACTCTAGCCTAGAGTTTACACTATACTCTAGCCTAGAGTTTACACTATACTAGCCTAGGTTACTACTCTAGCCTAGAGTTTACACTATACTCTAGCCTAGAGTTTACACTATACTCTAGCCTATACTCTAGGCCTAGAGTTTACACTATACTCTAGCCTAGAGTTTACACTATACTCTAGCCTAGAGTTTACACTATACTCTAGCCTAGAGTTACACTATACTCTAGCCTAGAGTTTACACTATACTCTAGCCTAGAGTTTACACTATACTCTAGCCTAGAGTTTACACTATACTTAGCCTAGAGTTTACACTATACTCTAGCCGATAGTTTACACTATACTCTAGCCGATAGTTTACACTATACTCTAGCCTAGAGTTTACACTATACTCTAGCCTAGAGTTTACACTATACTCTAGCCTAGAGTTTACATTATACTCTAGCCTAGAGTTTACACTATACTCTAGCCTAGAGTTTACAGTATACTCTAGCCTAGAGTTTACACTATACTCTAGCCTAGAGTTTACAACTATACTCTAGCCTAGAGTTTACACTATACTCTAGCCTAGAGTTTACACTATACTCTAGCCTAGAGTTTACACTATACTCTAGCCTAGAGTTTACACTATACTCTAGCCTAGAGTTTACACTATACTCTAGCCTAGAGTTTACACTATACTCTAGCCTAGAGTTTACACTATACTCTAGCCTAGAGTTACACTATACTCTAGCCTAGAGTTTACACTATACTCTAGCCTAGAGTTTACACTATACTCTAGCGATAGTTTACATTAACTCTAGCCGATAGTTTACACTATACTCTAGCGATAGTTTACACTATACTCTAAGCCGATAGTTTACACTATACTCTAGCCGATAGTTTACACTATACTCTAGCCGATAGTTTACACTATTACTCTAGCCGATAGTTTACACTATACTCTAGCCGATAGTTTACACTATACTCTAGCCGATAGTTTACACTATACTCTAGCCGATAGTTTACACTATACTCTAGCCGATAGTTTACACTATACTCTAGCCGATAGTTTACACTATACTCTAGCCGATAGTTTACACTATACTCTAGCCGATAGTTTACACTATACTCTAGCCGATAGTTTACACTATACTCTAGCCGATAGTTTACACTATACTCTAGCCGATAGTTTACACTATACTCTAGCCGATAGTTTACACTATACTCTAGCCTAGAGTTTACATTATACTCTAGCCTAGAGTTTACACTATACTTCTAGCCTAGAGTTTACACTATACTCTAGCCTAGAGTTTACAGTATACTCTAGCCTAGAGTTTACAGTATACTCTAGCCTAGAGTTTACACTATACTCTAGCCTAGAGTTTACACTATACTCTAGCCTGAGTTTTACACTTACTCTAGCCTAGAGTTTACGTATACTCTAGCCTAGAGTTTACAGTATACTCTAGCCTAGAGTTTACACTATACTCTAGCCTAGAGTTTACAGTATATCTCTAGCCTAGAGTTTACACTATACTCTAGCCTAGAGTTTACACTATACTCTAGCCTAGAGTTTACACTATACTCTATGCTAGAGTTTACAGTATACTCTAGCCTAGAGTTTACATATACTCTAGCCTAGAGTTTACAATACTCTAGCCTAGAGTTTACACTATACTCTAGCCTAGAGTTTACACTATACTCTAGCCTAGAGTTTACACTATACTCTAGCCTAGAGTTTACACTACTAGCCTAGGTTACACTTCTAGCCTAGAGTTTACACTATACTCTAGCCTAGGGTTTACACTATACTCTAGCCTAGAGTTTACACTATACTCTAGCCTAGAGTTTACAGTATACTCTAGCCTAGAGTTTACAGTATACTCTAGCCAGAGTTTACACTATACTCTAGCCTAGAGTTTACAGTATTACTCTAGCCTAGAGTTTACAGTATACTCTAGCCTAGAGTTTACAGATACTCTAGCCTAGAGGTTTACACTATACTCTAACCTAGAGTTTACAGTATACTCTAGCCTAGAGTTTACAGTATACTCTAGCCTAGAGTTTACAGTATACTCTAGCCTAGAGTTTACACTATACTCTAGCCTAGAGTTTACAGTATACTCTAGCCTAGAGTTTACACTATACTCTAGCCTAGAGTTTACACTATACTCTAGCCTAGAGTTTACACTATACTCTAGCCTAGAGTTTACACTATACTCTAGCCTAGAGTTTACACTATACTCTAGCCTAGAGTTTACACTATACTCTAGCCTAGAGTTTACACTATACTCTAGCCTAGAGTTTACACTATACTCTAGCCTAGAGTTTTACACTATACTCTAGCCTAGAGTTTACACTATACTCTAGCCTAGAGTTTACACTATACTCTAGCCTAGAGTTTACACTATACTCTAGCCTAGAGTTTACACTATACTCTAGCCTAGAGTTTACAGTATACTCTAGCCTAGAGTTTACACTATACTCTAGCCTAGAGTTTACAGTATACTCTAGCCTAGAGTTTACACTATACTCTAGCCTAGAGTTTACACTATACTCTAGCCTAGAGTTTACACTATACTCTAGCCTAGAGTTTACAGTATACTCTAGCCTAGAGTTTACACTATACTCTAGCCTAGAGTTTACAGTATACTCTAGCCTAGAGTTTACACTATACTCTAGCCGATAGTTTACACTATACTCTAGCCTAGAGTTTACACTATACTCTAGCCTAGAGTTTACATTATACTCTAGCCTAGAGTTTAAAGTATACTCTAGCCTAGAGTTTACACTATACTCTAGCCTAGAGTTTTACAGTATACTCTAGCCTAGAGTTTACAGTATACTCTAGCCTAGAGTTTACACTATACTCTAGCCTAGAGTTTACACTATACTCTAGCCTAGAGTTTACACTATACTCTAGCCTAGAGTTTACACTATACTCTAGCCTAGAGTTTACACTATACTCTAGCCTAGAGTTTACACTATACTCTAGCCTAGAGTTTACACTATACTCTAGCCTAGAGTTTACACTATACTCTAGCCTAGAGTTTACACTATACTCTAGCCTAGAGTTTACACTATACTCTAGCCTAGAGTTTACACTATACTCTAGCCTAGAGTTTACACTATACTCTAGCCTAGAGTTTACACTATACTCTAGCCTAGAGTTACACTATACTCTAGCCTAGAGTTTACACTATACTCTAGCCTAGAGTTTACACTATACTCTAGCCTAGAGTTTACACTATACTCTAGCTAGAGTTTACAGTATACTCTAGCCTAGAGTTTACACTATACTCTAGCCTAGAGTTTACAGTATACTCTAGCCTAGAGTTTACAGTATACTCTAGCCTAGAGTTTACAGTATACTCTAGCCTAGAGTTTACAGTATACTCTAGCCTAGAGTTTACAGTATACTCTAGCCTAGAGTTTACAGTATACTCTAGCCTAGAGTTTACAGTATACTCTAGCCTAGAGTTTACAGTATACTCTAGCCTAGAGTTTACAGTATACTCTAGCTAGAGTTTACACTATACTCTAGCCTAGAGTTTACACTATACTCTAGCCTAGAGTTTACACTATACTCTAGCCTAGAGTTTACACTATACTCTAGCCTAGAGTTTACAGTATACTCTAGCCTAGAGTTTACAGTATACTCTAGCCTAGAGTTTACAGTATACTCTAGCCTAGAGTTTACACTATACTCTAGCTAGAGTTTACACTATACTCTAGCCTAGAGTTTACATTATACTCTAGCCTAGAGTTTAAAGTATACTCTAGCCAGAGTTTAAAGTATACTCTAGCCTAGAGTTTAAAGTATACTCTAGCCTAGAGTTTAAAGTATACTCTAGCCTAGAGTTTACACTATACTCTAGCCGATAGTTTACACTATACTCTAGCCGATAGTTTACACTATACTCTAGCGATGTTACACTTACTTACGATAGTTTACACTATACTCTAGCCGATAGTTTACACTATACTCTAGCCGATAGTTTACACTATACTCTAGCCGATAGTTACACTATACTCTAGCCGATAGTTTACACTATACTCTAGCCGATAGTTTACACTATACTCTAGCCGATAGTTTACACTATACTCTAGCGATAGTTTACACTATACTCTAGCCGATAGTTTACACTATACTCTAGCCGATAGTTTACACTATACTCTAGCCGATAGTTTACACTATACTCTAGCCGATAGTTTACACTATACTCTAGCCGATAGTTTACACTATACTCTAGCCGATAGTTACTACACTATACTCTAGCCGATAGTTTACACTATACTCTAGCCGATAGTTTACACTATACTCTAGCGATAGTTTACACTATACTCTAGCCGATAGTTTACACTATACTCTAGCGATAGTTTACACTATACTTCTAGCCGATAGTTTACACTATACTCTAGCCGATAGTTTACACTATACTCTAGCGATAGTTTACACTATACTCTAGCCGATAGTTTACACTATACTCTAGCCGATAGTTTACACTATACTCTAGCCGATAGTTTACACTATACTCTAGCCGATAGTTTACACTATACCTAGCCGATAGTTTACACTATACTCTAGGCCGATAGTTTACACTATACTCTAGCCGATAGTTTACACTATACTTCTAGCCGATAGTTTACACTATACTCTAGCCGATAGTTTACACTATACTCTAGCCGATAGTTTACACTATACTCTAGCCGATAGTTTACACTATACTCTAGCCGATAGTTTACACTATACTCTAGCCGATAGTTTACACTATACTCTAGCCGATAGTTTACACTATACTCTAGCCGATAGTTTACACTATACTCTAGCCGATAGTTTACACTATACTCTAGCCGATAGTTTACACTATACTCTAGCCGATAGTTTACACTATACTCTAGCCGATAGTTTACACTATACTCTAGCCGATAGTTTACACTATACTCTAGCCGATAGTTTACACTATACTCTAGCCGATAGTTTACACTATACTCTAGCCGATAGTTTACACTATACTCTAGCCGATAGTTTACACTATACTCTAGCCGATAGTTTACACTATACTCTAGCCGATAGTTTACACTATACTCTAGCCGATAGTTTACACTATACTCTAGCCGATAGTTTACACTATACTCTAGCCGATAGTTTACACTATACTCTAGCCGATAGTTTACCCTATACTCTAGACGATAGTTTACACTATACTCATGCTTATAGTTTACACAATATTGTACACTAAATTTTACACTATAATGTAGCCTGTAGTTCACACTATAGTATGAAATATAGATTTATTAAGGTCCATAGTTTACATTGTAATTTTAATTATGAATTAGTCTACTGTTTACACTATAGCATATACCATGTCCTGTTCTATAGTTTGGACTATATTGAGTTGTATTGTTTATTTGCCTCTAAAATGACTGAAATGAAATGACTTTATTATTGACGTCTTTTTTTTTGGCAAAAATCTGAAATCATCTGCAGTGTCTAATAGGCATTCAAAAAATGTTACTCATGATATGATTAACTTATTGTATCAACTAAATTTTAGTGAAGGGCATAAAACCTAACAAAACATTATTTATAGTGAGTTTATTTTTTAGTTTGCTCTCATTTCTTACGGAAACGTCAAAAATGAGTAATCAAAACTAAAAATATCTTTACAGAATAAAAGTGAACGTGTATTTGGTTCTTTTCTTATATATATTTTTAACATTTTTTTGAAAATTGTTGAAAATAAAAATCAAACCTACACAAATTCTTAAAGAAGTGAGAAAATATATAACTGATTTTTTTTTAAGATTGAAAAAAAGTGATTTTTTGGAACGTGAAAACAAATTTAAAAAAATGAATTTTACACGTTAATTAAAATGAAATTAATCTTATAAATTAATGTGAGATTATGAATGAATACTTGACCTTTTGAGATGTCAATGAACTTTAATAAACCAAAAAAAAAGAAAGAAATAAATAATAAATAAAATAAAATTTATAAATTATTTATTTGTTTTGTTTATTAAAACAAAAAAATCATTTTTAATTTCCCACCAAAAATTAGTGAAATAAATTAAATAATAAAATATTTAAATGATAGTGAATCATTAACTTAAATCTAACTGGTAAGAATGCTGTATTCGGCTGTGCCAAATCTTATATACCCTCCACCACTAACATCATGCAAAAATAAACATAATTCCAAAAAAACTTATTCCTTTATAAGTTTAAACGCCAATTACGAAAAAAAGACTTTATAAAATTACTCATAAATATTGGTACCGACCTACAGATTTTAATGACCCATTTTATTAAAAAAATAATGTTAAAGGAAGAATTTACCTACATGAGAGGCAATATTCAAGGAATCTGCTTACGACAATAAGAAATAGTTTTATTTTATTCGAATAATTATTCTAGACATGAGAGTGTTGCCAACAGACAGACAGACAGATTGACATTGCTAAATCGAATCAGATTTTGATTTGATGCAAGAATATATATACTTTTTGGGATCTGAGATGATTCCTTTATGGCGTTACACACAGCATAACAAAGTTATTATACCCTCATCACCACTTGTGTTGGTGGAGGGTATAAAAAGATTAAATTGATAATTTAATTAAAATATTAAAACAACTCAATTATTATTTACGTCGTGTCAATTAAGTATTTTAATTCATTTTAAAAACTGTTATCTCTCAATTATAACGAATGTTTAATTTTTAATTTGTTGTTAAAATTATTAATAATTTTTTCATTTTATTTTCTAAATAAATAAAATTTTATTGTTGTTTTCTTTTTTTCCAAGACAATTTTTATTTTATTGAGACACAAAAATATTCATAAAATATTAAAATGTAAATTTATTTGAAATATTGATGTTTGTATTTGTTTTTGTAGCAATATTTTTACGATGCACTGTGTGTCTAAATCGATTTTTTATGGAATTAATTCTGTAACTTTTGAATCGTTACAAATATCTTGATGAAATTTCATTATTTTTGAGTTGATTTGGAGGAACATAAGCCCCCATATATGGTCACAGGCATAGTCAGTGATCCTCTAAAGTTGACCACTATAGATTTTTGAAAAATTATTCAAAAATCGTAAAAATGTATGGAAATAAATTCCACTTTTCCATACAAAAATGCCCAAAATCTCAATCTGTATAAATCATGTAAAAAAATTACTTTTTTCACTTAATGATAATCTTTTTATTACGAGGGCCGTTCGGCAGAAAATACTATTGCCACCTTTTTGTAAAAAAAAATAAAAAATATATATTTTTTTAAAGTTCCAATTTCAGATTAATATAATTTTTGATTTTTATAAGGAATCGGGTGCGTATTTTTAACAAAATTTAGGTCGCAGTGTACGTTCGCTATCTTCCAAAAAAAACTGAAAGTAAACAGGGCTAAAAATGGTTAAACATTTATTTTAAAAAATCAACATACCCGAGGCGGTCAAATTTGGAGAGATGCTGATTACGTACCTAATCATATAGGGGCTTGTGTTTCTCCCAATCAACTTAAAATTATCTCAGCTCTGACTGTGTGAAATTCTACTAAGATATTACCAAGAAAGCGTTTTTTGAACCACTGTGCGATGGTGGTCCGATTAACATAATAAAAAATGAAATAAAATAAATTTTATCGAGAGTTTAATTCATTGATATTGAATTTTATCCACACATTTTTATCAGTTTTGTAAATATGTATTTTATTCCAAATGTTGTCAATATATTTTTTGTGAAAAATACAACACAAAACAAACAATTTATTCATTTTTAAATTTATTATATAATCCGATTAGTAACGGTATATTTATAATGGCCTCAATACATTTGCAAATGATCGGGGTAGAAATTTAATAAACGGAGATATGGTCATATTCTCTACAAAAGAAAATTTTTGAACGAGTTAATTAAAGACATTTAATTAAGTTTATAGTCTTGTTATATTAGTTCTTACTTTTAACTTAAGTCAAGTGAATTTTTTTATTATGGTCGACTAAATAGCTTGTTCTATAGGCGAGTCAACAGTTCACACTATAATCGAGTATTTAATTTACACTATATTTGGAAGGAGAGTTGTCCCTATCGCAAAGTGATATGATATGGTCTATGATATAAATGGGGATGTGTCATATTTCTTAAAAGAGTAAATTCATTGAAGGAGTTAATTAGAGGCATTTAATTAGTGTCTTAGTTTTAACAGTCCTTAGTTTATAATATAGTTTCAGTTAAAAGTTTTCACTATAGTCGAGTCTTTAGTTTACATTATGGTCTACTCAAAAGCTTAATCGAGTAATGTATTCTATAGTTGGATGTATTTAGAAAAAAACCCAGATCAACGATTGATCCAATTGACTAGGTGACTTGAATGGCCAGAATTTTATGGAAAATACTGTAACGATTGTAACTTGGATATTACAAATACGAATAATAGTGCAGGATGGAATCATATAAAAATGGCCCTCGAAAATCTGGTGGTTCTAAATTATTTAAGGAGTACAATAAAGGTTGATAAATCCACGATTGAAGGATTAGCGGATGTTGTTGTCATTCTACGTGCAATATTAATTAACTTAGTTTTATTCAAGACACAGAGGATGCAAAAACTATCAGTATAAAGTATGATGAGTTTCCAAACTGTCCAATAAGTTTGAAAGTTAGAGGATGCTGACCATGTGTTATTATGATACCCCTGGTTTAGAAACTTAAGGCGTAGACTAGAGTGTAAAATTGGGACGAGTGTTGATGCAAGATAACATGAAGAAAAAAGAAGCTCTACACTAAAGTTACACTATATTCTAGCCCATATTTTACATCATAGTTTTAGCCTATAATTTACACGATTGTCTAGTCTATAGTTTACACTATAGTCCAGCTGCTTTAGCCTATGCTAAGCTATAATGTAAACTAAAGGCTAGACTTAGTGTAAACTATAGGCGAGATTTAAGTGTCAACTATACAATAGACTATAGTTAATTATAGGTGAAACTAAGGTGTAAACTATAGGCTAGAGTATAGCGTAATCTATGAAGCTTTAGTGTAAATATTAGCTAAACTATAGTGTAAACAATCGGCTAGACTTTAGTGTAAACTATAGCAGTTTTATCTATTGTTTAGTATACGCTAGAGTCTAACCTATAGTTTATGCTACATACTAGTCTGTAATTTGCATTACTGCTTTGATTATATATTAAATGTATGTTAAGATTTCGTTATTTAAAATTTTTCGTAAACAAATTTCAGACAAAAAATATGTCAATACAAATTCTCTAACATAAAAATCTTATAACAAATTAATTGTTTACTCATTTGTTGACAGAGATCAAATAAGAAAAAAATCCTGACAAAATTTTGTGTTCACAAAAATGTTTCTTGAAAAAGGACTTTATTAAGTTTTTTATTTTTTCCCCAAAAAAAGGGTTCATTTGGTCAAATCCAAAGAACAAAAATTATTTTCTTTTTATTTTGTATCTTCTTGTTTAGATTTCTTGTATTTTAATTCAGACTTGTCTACTAAAAATATTCCAATATTTCAACAGGATACTAAAATGCAGGATATTAATTATTAGATGAATGAAATAAAAAAATATCTGGAAAATATGATGAAAAGGAAGAAAACAGAATGATGTTGTTAAACAAAAGTTGTAGAGTTAAAAAATTATGAAGGGAAAAATAGCATTATTATCCTTTTCTGGAAGCTTAATTTAGTCTTTAATTTTAATGAAACATTTGCAACATATTGTTTTAAACATATTTCTGGCTATTTTAAGGGGAGGGATCGAAAATGAAATAGAGAAATGTCAGAGGGTATTTTAAGAGGGATTTTTTGAAGGCAAATGAATAACGACTGTACATTAGTTTAAACTAGACTATAGTGTAACTATAGGCTAGACTATAGTGTAAACTATAGGCTAGACTATAGTGTAAACTATAGGCTAGACTATAGTGTAAACTATAGGCTAGACTATAGTGTAAACTATAGGCTAGACTATAGTGTAAACTATAGGCTAGACTATAGTGTAAACTATAGGCTAGACTATAGTGTAAACTATAGGCTAGACTATAGTGTAAACTATAGGCTAGACTATAGTGTAAACTATAGGCTAGACTATAGTGTAAACTATAGGCTAGACTATAGTGTAAACTATAGGCTGACTATAGTTAAACTATAGGCTAGACTATAGTGTAAACTATAGGCTAGACTATAGTGTAAACTATAGGCTAGACTATAGTGTAAACTATAGGCTAGACTATAGTGTAAACTATAGGCTAGACTATAGTGTAAACTATAGGCTAGACTATAGTGTAAACTATAGGCTAGACTATAGTGTAAACTATAGCTAGACTATAGTGTAAACTATAGGCTAGACTATAGTGTAAACTATAGGCTAGACTATAGTGTAAACTATAGGCTAGACTATAGTGTAAACTATAGGCTAGACTATAGTGTAAAACTATAGGCTAGACTATAGTGTAAACTATAGGCTAGACTATAGTGTAAACTATAGGCTAGACTATAGTGTAAACTATAGGCTAGACTATAGTGTAAACTATAGGCTAGACTATAGTGTAAACTATAGCTAGACTATAGTGTAAACTATAGGCTAGACTATAGTGTAAACTATAGGCTAGACTATAGTGATTGACGATAGGCTAGACTAATAGTGATTGACGATAGGCTAAACTTCAGGGCCCATATGGAGTATGCTTTTATAGGGCTGCCAAAAGTGAATAGTGCACTTAGTAGAATCATGGCCCAATGTTGGAGGACCACGACAAAGTAGACGGCTACTGATTTCTAGGGTTACATTGTCAATATTGTTATATGCAGCGCCTATTTGGGCGCGGTCCACAGGAGATACAACACGTAGGAACGTGTTATCACTTTTCAGACAGAGTTGCCTACGGGTATGCTGTGGTTACAGAACAATTTCACTGGAAGCTACCTGTGTAATAGCCAGTATTATTCCTTTCGACCTGGCTGCAGACGAAGTTCTTAGGATATATGAGAACAAAAGAGAACATCCTGAAGGCAATAAAAGAGAAAGGAAGCAACAACAACGCGACAGAACATTAGCAAACTGGCAAAGGAGATGGCAGAGTACTCTGAAAGGGCGATGGACGCATAGATTAATACCGGTATAAAACGTGGATAGAAGTGGACATGGGGAGGTAAACTACCACCTAACTCAATTTCTTTAGGACACGGAGGATACAGAAGCTATCTGTATAAGATAGGATATGACGAATCTCCAAACTGTCCGATAGGCTTGGAAGTAGAGGATGCTGACATGTGGCATTTCGATGCCCCAGATTTGAGAACTAAGACGTACACTATAGTGTAAATCTGGGACGAGTGTTTATGCGGATAAACATAATAGAGTAATGATTTCTTCTGAGGGTAATTGGAATTCGGTTAACCGGTTCATTACCCAAATAAACCTTGCGTTGGGTTTGGAGGAGAAGAGGCGAAAGGGAGAAAGAGAGAATAGGATAATTGAGGTAGCTTAAATGCTAACCAGTCCCGCCGAAGTATACTTTAAGGCAGTTCCGCGGGAACATTTATGGTGTTGACGATGGAGGTGGTTTTAGTCAGTAAAAATCCGACATAACCACATGGTACCTTTTGAAGGTTTCCACCTCCAATATAAAAAAAAAAAAAAAAAAAAGACTATAGTGTAAACTATAAGGCTAGACTATAGTGTAAAACTATAGGTAACTATAGGAACTATAGTGTAAACTATAGGCTAGACTATAGTGTAAACTATGGCTAGACTATAGTGTAAACTATAGGCTAGACTATAGTGTAAACTATAGGCTAGACTATAGTGTAAACTATAGGCTAGACTATAGTGTAAACTATAGGCTAGACTATAGTGTAAACTATAGGCTAGACTATAGTGTAAACTATAGGCTAGACTATAGTTAACTATAGCTAGACTATAGTGTAAAACTAAGCTAGACTATAGTGTAAACTATAGGCTAGACTATAGTGTAAACTATAGGCTAGACTATAGTGTAAACTATAGGCTAGACTATAGTGTAAACTATAGGCTAGACTATAGTGTAAAACTATAGGCTAGAACTGTAGTGTAAATCTATAGGCTAGACTATAGTGTAAACTATAGGCTAGACTATAGTGTAAACTATAGGCTAGACTATAGTGTAAACTATAGGCTAGACTATAGTGTAAACTATAGGCTAGACTATAGTGTAAACTATAGGCTAGACTATAGTGTAAACTATAGGCTAGACTATAGGTAACTATAGGCTAGACTATAGTGTAAACTATAGGCTAGACTATAGTGTAAACTATAGGCTAGACTATAGTGTAAACTATAGGCTAGAATATAGTGTAAAAGAAAGACTATAATAGCAGTATAATGTAATGCAGAAGGCCTTTGTGTTCAAAACTGCCGCAAGTAAAATTGCCTTGTCCCCATTCTCTTTAATTTACAGTGCTCATTTAAAATTCCCTCTTAACCACTTGTTTCTTCTACACACTTCTTTAAAATGTTTTTTTTGCCCACATAATTACAGGGTTATTAGCTGACCCAGTTAATTATGGAAAATGATGAAAGCATCAAAAAAAAAAAACTCAACCAAATTAAATTGTTCTAAGCAACAACAAACTTAAGAACCAGCAACATATTGTGGCTGGTTATTGTAGATTTGAGAATTTATACAAAAATTGTTTGCCTAATTTTTATTAAAAATTTTCAGAAATTAGCAAAATAATTTATTTGGAAATTTTAGAGAAAAAAAGTGTGAATAAAATTTTTTCTCTTCTTTGTTGTTTTTTGAATGTTTTTTTTTTAACTGACAGTTATGGGTTAAGGTCATTTAGATAAAAAAATATATATTTTTTAAGTTGTTGTTAAAATGTTTAATACAAAAATGTGATAAATTTCAGTTATTCGTTCGGTTGTGAGTGACAATTTCTATAAAAAATAAAACTTTTAAAAATCAATTAATATTTCTAATTAATGATTAAAAGTTTAATGGAAAATAGTAATTTAGGAGTTTTTGTAAAATGGCAAAACAAAATATTGTGTGATTTATGAGATAAATGTCATAAGTCCCAAAGTTAATGAAAATTGTGACAAAGTAGCAGCTACAAGTAGCAACAGCTAAGTTTTATGACCATTAGCTGTAATAATGTCATAACTTAAAAAATGTTTTCTTTTAAACAGCTATTTTTGCTATTTCTTTATTAAAGATTTTTGTGTTATCTTGTAGAGAGTTTCTATCGCTCTTCCGAAAGTGTTCCATTGTATACAAGTAAAAAACACTATATTCCGGTTGTGTTCATCTTCCAAGAGTCCTCTAAGACAAGGAGCAACCATTAAGTAAGGTTGTGTAAAATGCATTTAATGGGATCATAAACAATGTTGGAGGATCACGGCAAAGTTGTAGTAGTATTGCTAACTTCCAGGGTTACAATGTGGTATTATTATATACGGCGCCTATTAAGGCATGATAATCAAAGAGCACGCAAAAATGTGTTATTTCTATTCCGACAGACATGTGTTATTAATATTATGACAGCCGTTTTAATGATACATGCGGATAAAAGAACACATTCTGGACGTAATACAAGAGAAAGGATACAATGTGAATGGGATATAAAGCTGAGGATAAAACATAGAACATGGAGAGCTGAAAGGAGGATACAGAAGCTATCTGATCTTCGAAAAGAGTTCAATTGTAAACAATTAAGAATACTACAATCGGCTTTGACGAATCTTCCAAGTATCTTTTCTCAAGAGTCCTTTAATAGAAGTAGAAACCAATAATTCTGCTGATTTTCAATAAAATAAATCAATAAATAAAAGAATTATAAACATGAACTCCTTTTTTTGTGAGGGCTTTAGCGAATTTTTGATGTAAGAATATATACACTTTTTGTGATCTTAGATAATTTCTTCTTGGCAATACACACGTAATGATGATGACAACTTGTGTTGGTCGATGGTATAAGAATGATAAAAATCAAAAACAGATAATAATTCATAAAAGAACAAAATCAATAAACGAGTAAAAAATAACAGGTCCCAATTTTAATCCAAAAAAATTCATTCAAGATTACAAGATCTTTTCTTTATATAAAAATAATTTTAAGAAAAGAGTTAATGATACTGCACGTTACTCTTTCCGCTGACACTAACTGAAGCGATATGATTGTTTTTAAAAGTTGGGTACGAGAAGCAATAGAACAATTAACATTAAGATATATGACGTCATCTCGAATAATAAAATCCATCTTGTTCAGTTATAAAGCGCTTATGCAAATGTCTATAAAAGGCAGAATAAATATTGAATCGATCATTAAATTGTATTGAAATCTTGAGCAGTGAAAAGGACACGAAATTTACGAGGGTGGTTCATTTTTATGGTCTCTTTTTCGATACCCTAAAAAATCTTATAAATAAAAACTTTTTTTCAAAATTCTACGACTTGAAATTTATGCTGATTCTGAATAATTATGTTTTCTAATTTTTTGAGGTTAAAATCTATCATCGCTATTACCTCCTATTAGAGCCCACTTTTTGATAATAATGGCACCTTAAGTAAAAGTTCCCATGTTATTATTGTTTTCAAAATCCGAATACACAAGAACTATATTGGTTTTGAATACTAAGGTGAATACTATTGTTAAAAAGTGTTTTTGAAATGTTAAACAGTCGACTATTAAAAAATTATAACGACCTTGACTATATTTTTTTAGTTTGGTCCGTATTTGATCCTCAATAGTACAGTTATAAGAAATTATTATATTTTCAAAATCTTTATCATTAAAAATTGATTCTGAATAATAATAGACTTTTTGATCACAATGTCCCAATGGAATACGTATATATTTTGCTTTAATATTTTATATTCAAAAGTACTTCCAAGTACTATATTGAGTACTTACTTTTCTGCATAAATTTCCTCTTAAGTTCAAATAAAATAACATTTTCATTGTGCTCTTTTTTTGATATCCAAAAGTTTGACTTGAATAAAATTTGAGTTTATTTAATTTGTTTTTTTCGAGGAAGTGATTGTGATTATAGATATTCTATAATCAATATCTTTGTATGGAGAATACTCTTTCCATTGTATGGTATTTAAATTGAATAATATTCCTCAATAAAAGAATTTATTTAAGTCAATTTGAATAATGTATTAATCAAATTAAATAATATTTGTTCAATTCAATTGCATTGTTATCAACGAATTTAT
>PYHX02000060.1:0-47100 GCA_004302925.2 Cochliomyia hominivorax | reverse complement strand
TTGTTTTTTGTTGTTTTTTTTGCCATTTTTTGGGTTGAAAACTCAGGTTTAACAAGTATGTAAAATAAAGTTTCGATTTTTTTTCTTGAATTTTTCTTGTCGGCAATCGCTTTATTTCTTTATTTCGTTTCGTTTTTATTCTTAATAAAAATTATTGTTCAACTAAATGTTAACATAGTTGATGATGGCGATGACGCTGCAGCTATTGGATGAGCTCCCAAATAATCCATTGTCTTTAAAACACTCCTATGATTCAATTCATTTTGTTTCATTTTATATTTTCGCTGTTTGTCAAGAACGTGATCTTGTTTCGACGTTAATGAACATCATTTAAATTTAATCTTTTTATAGCAAAAGCAAAATTAACTATTTAACTAAAAATAATACAATTTCAACAAGATTTAATGAAAATTTATTTTAATTAGTTTTGTAAATTTTTAAAATTTTAAATAATTTTATGAAATTTTAAATTATTTAATTTAAGTAAAATTTTTATTATTTTTGAATTATTTTTTCTATAACCATTTTTTTTTTGTGGTGTCATAAAAACGCACATTTAATACGCGGTTAATCTCTTTAAACAGATCACACACAATAACAACAACAACAATAAAAACACACAATAAAAGCGTTACAAAAAAAACCTGTGAAAATAAAAATATTGAAAAATATATTAAAAATGTATAGCAAAACCGCTAAACCAAATAAACTTTATGCATTTTTAAACAATAAACATGATTATTAGTATTAAAACAACAACAACAAAATCATTATTAATGTAAAATAAAAAAAAAGAACAGAAGAAAAACAACAAAAAGTTACAGCAGCAAAATAACATTAATAAATATATACTTACATTATGTTCAACAATATAACAATTGAAAAGAGTGTCATGATCAATCAGTCAATCAATCATTTTAATTGGAATCTGCTGCCTTTTATAGGCCAGATATTGATTCACACTATAGTTCAGATCTTAGTTCATATTCTAGTTAAAATTTTAATCCAATTAAATTTAGATTCATGTTAGTTCAGATACTGGTTAAGATTCAATTTCCCAGATTCTGGTCCATATTCTCGTTCATTCATTTAGTTGAAATTCTACTTATTTCAGCTGAAATTTTAATTTTGTTCTCTAGTCAGTTCTATAAACTAGTAAGAGTCCATTTTACAGACTAGTTAAGAGTCAGATTCAGGTTTATATTTTAATTCAGATTCTAGTTTAGATTTAAATCTAAATTAAAATTCTAATTCTGATTCTAGTTAAGATTATAGTTCAGATTTGCTTTAGATTGTAAATAGTTCAGATTCAAGTTCATCTTTTAATTTAGATTCCTCCTTTTTTTTCAGTTGAGATTGTAGTTCTGGTACAATTTCTAGTTCACTTCAGTTGTGATAGTAGTGCGTTCTCCAATCAATATACTAGTTAATAGTCTATTCTGTAAACTAGCAGAAGTTTAGTCAATAGACTTATTAAGGGTATGTTCTATAAGCAAAAGGGAGTCTAGTCTATAGACTCTAACATCTGAGTCTAGTTTGTAATTTAGTTTAGAATTTAATTTATAGACTAGATTAAAGATTTCTTTATAGACTAGATGTAGCCTTGTTTACTTGTTTTTAAATTCTTATGTAGACTTGATTTTAATTTTATGGAGTAGTATTTAGTCCTCTACTATTGACTAGTTTACAGTATTATTTGTAGACTAGTTTATAGTCTCCACTATAGACCAGTTTTTAAGTTTACACTACTGACGACTTTAAAGCCTAAACTTTTGATGACTATACAGACTAATTTAGAATATGTTGTATAAAATACTTTTTAGTTTTCACTATAGACTAATTCCATAGTCTTTTCTATAAACTGCTTTATAATCTACACTATAGACTACTTTATATTATCAACATCAGACTAGTTTAAATTCTCCGAATATAGAATATTTTATAGTTTACAGTATTGACTATTTTATATTCTGGATAAACACCTAGTTTATATTCTTAACTGTAATGTAGAGTCTCATTTATAGTCTTAACTTAATTTTAACTTTTAATTCCTTTTAAATTAATGTTTACGTTTTTTTTTAAGATTTCATTTATGAATTGTAAAAATCATAACAATAACAATAACAATAATAGTAATATTGTTGCAACAGAAAATGTAAACAATAAATATGATAAATTAGTACTCGTATTTAGCAGCTACATAATCAGCCAACAAAAAAAAATTAATAAACATAACAAGGGTGAGAATAATATTTTTGCTATAATTAATATCCGTGTAAAATTAAATACTTTGAAATTTAATACTATATAAATTTTATTTTCTATAAATTTATTTAAAATAAAATGTTTTAAAACCCTGTTTTTTTTTTCTTTTTGGAATTTTAATTTTAATAATACAAACAAATAAACTAATATTAATAATATAAACAAAAAAAGGAACTGCAAAAAAAGAAACAACAACAATACATAACATTAATTGGAAGTAATTAAATTAAGTAATTATGTTTATATTTTTACCATAAACAAATACTCTTCTTCTTCATTCAATATTTGCTCATATTCTATTTATGGGAAACGAGAGAAAATGGGAAAAAATTATAAATTAAAATAAAATTTTTGTTGCAGAAATAAATATTAAAAAAATGATTATATAAAATTCTCACACAATTATAAATTGTTTTAAATTAGATTTAAATTAAAAAACACACACACATTACACATACATGCGTACAAAAAAAACTAATTTAATTTAAATTTAATATAGAAAATTTATAAACAAATAAACGTACAAGTGAATTTTACAACACGAAATATAAAGTTTTAACTTCCTGTTAAAGGAAAAGAGAATACAACTCTACACACATATAGATGTATTAGTGTTAGAGAGGGAGTGAGAGAGAGAGGATTACAATATATATATATATAACTGTATATGATGCAAAAGCCATAGTTAGTTTGTTGTAGTTGATAAGCACGTATTTATTTGTTATATTCTCATCCTTATCAAATATGTACTAGCTGTGGGTGTATGAGTGTAGGTGAGTGGGTGTTTGTGTGTGTGTGTGTTTAAAATATAGATAGAATAAGCCAAAAACAAACTTATGATTTTAACGTGTAAAATAATTTTGCAAATACTTTTTTTGTTCATTTATTTATTTTTATAACCCTCCACCAAGCCCAGGTGGTGAAGAGGGTAATATTAACTTTGCCATTCCGTGTGTAACGCAAAGAAGAAAACGCCTCAGACCCCATGCATCAAACCAAAATCTGAGTCGATTTAGCTATGGCCATCTGTCTGTTTTCTGCAAGCTCACATTCATAATAATTGACGGAGCTAAATGAAATTTGGCCTGAATATTTGTTATGGTCCTGAGAAGTTTCCTATTTAAAATCAGTAGAATCGGTTCAGTATATTAAAAGATATAAACTCTAAGTTTAAGCGAAGAACTTTTGCACAATTGTCCAATTATAAATCAAATAATTAAATGAAAATTTTTCATAACATTAAGTTTGTATGTACTTCAATACCATTCCAATAATTGTCAATATCCGTTTAATAGAAAAAAAGTTAAGGCCAAAAATAACTAACTAATTTTCTGACTCCTTAATATTACTTTGTTATGGTATAAGAAAACCTTATAAGTTTGTGAGTGTATGATTCAAAAACGTATTTTTTCACCATGCTTTTGTTGAGGAGGGTCCTAAAGACTCGGCATAGCCGAATGTAACTCATTCTCACTTGTTCTCTTTTAATATATTTTGTTGTTGTTGTGTTGTTTGAAGAATTTCTTAGAAAATTCAATATATGACGTGACCTCAATGATAGATGTTTGAATTTAGATATTAAGTATTATTTTTCATTATTTTGTATTTCAGTTTTTTTTTCCATTTCTCATACTTTCCCACTCATATTAAGTTCTCATAGATTTTCCATTACCTTTTAGTTTTAATAAAAACCAGAATTATTTATTTACAATTATTATAAGTTTAGCAAAGTTTTGTTAAAAGAAATAAAATTAAAATCTCTAGTAAAACTTTATAAAATAAAGTTAACAATATTAAAAGTTTAAATCCTCCAAAAAATGTATTTTTTGTTGAGATTATAATATTTTAATTAAAGTGGAAAACGAAAATTTTGGTTCATTCACAGGAAATCAAGAGGATTAAAAAAGAGAATATTATTTTAATTAAAAACAGCTAAAACCTTTTCAAAATTTTAGCCAAATCAGCAGAATATTAAGATTTTTAATATATTAATTAAAAAAATTTGGACACAAATTAAGAGTCTAGAGAAATTAAGATTCTTGTCTACGTTTTTCATTAAAACTTTTAACTGATTTTTGAATCAAATAACATTTGTCAAACATGTCAGTTGTTATGCTTAATGTCAAACAAATGGTTGTATTGTAAATATGATTAAAATGAGTGATCTGAAAAAAGTGTCAGCTAAAAATATTAAATATTTTCAACATTGGTCCTACAAAATTTGACATAACATTCACAAATTTGTCGTCAAACTGCTTTCAATGTTATTAAATACTAGAAAATCAAGTTTAAGTAGAAAGAGCAGTTCACATGATGTTTCCAAAGCCAAACAATAGTGAGCATTTTAAAAAGAGCTCTTAACACGTAGGTTATGAAAGTAGCCCCTTTACAAAGACACACGGCTCAAAAGTACCAGGCAGGAGCTGCATACTGGCTCTATAAATACCGAAATTTACATCAAAGAAGGTTTAAAAAAAAAATACTGTTATCATTCAAAATCATGTTCTATATATATATATGTTCCATGGAAAAAGTTGGTATTGAGTGGTTTAAGTACCATAATGTGGTATTTATATGAAAAGAGGGAAATTTCTCAAACTGCCCTAAGGCTAAGGGCAATGGAGAGATGTTGGACTTTGATTAAAAAAGAATTGAAAAGTATTAAAAAAGGTGTCTAAAAGTATGGTAGATTTTACATGGAGAAGGGCAGAGAATTGTGTGAGAAGTGACAGAAAGCACTTGAAAAATGTTAATGGAAAATGGTTTTCGAAAAGGTTCAAAATTTTATCACAAGTGCTGTGTTAATCAAAAAGTGTTGTCATAATCAAAATAAAGAAATTATTTATTTGAAAAAAATTTTCAATTTATTCAAACCTATTTTTTTTTTTCGATTTAAAAAAATCAGTTCCCGAGTTATCCAAATATGGATGCCCATCACTCCTCCTATGAACTCAGTAAGGACTTGTGTGAATCGAAAAACACAGAAATAATTTTCCAAAATTATAAATATTTTCAATCTCTCCCCTTAATCACATTGTCCGCACATTTACATTTTTTAGAATAATTATAATCTCTTGCTTATATTTCATATTTACACTCACACACACATAGTCACATTAAGACCTTAATTTCTTTTTTGGAAGGCGTTGCAAATTGTTCTTTTATTTCTCTTCAGCTCTCTGTTTGTTTAAATAAATTAACATTTTAAATTAAAATGTCATAATTTTTCTACAGATCTTTTACTGAACTAAATATATATATAGACGAGTTTTCTTGTGTGTGTGTGTACGTTTTCATATTAATCTACAACATTTATAGTTTAACTCCATTTATTAACATCAGGTCATTAAGTTTTTGCTTGTAATTTTTTTATATTTCACAACTTTTGCCATTTTACTGGGTCATCATCAAACACACACACACGTACACAAACATATACATGGTTAAATATAAATATTAAGTTCCTGATAGTCATCAGGCCAGTGCCAACATTTGTGTTGGCCAGCTATGATTATTGGCAGCTGTGTAATAGTAGTTGTAGTTGTAAAAGAGTAAAACGAACTATAATGAACACATTTACAGAGAAAAAAGAGCAAAAAAAAATATTAAAAAATTGTGGTTAAAAGGACATTTTAAGCCAAATAACTTTAATTTATGTTCGTTTGTTTCAAGTAATGAGTACATATGTATATTTGTATGAATGTCTGAATGTTTGTATTGAATAAATGTAAAAGTTATGTTCTCATACACATACATACATACACATGTTCATATATAGAGCAATTTATATATTTTCGTGTGTATGTTTATGTGCTAATGAGTGTGAGAGAGTACTTAATTTTATAAAAATTTAAAAATAAAAAAATCAAAAATGAATTTAATTATGTTTGTGGTTTATTATTAAATCACACACACACATACACACAAATACACACACAATCTATATATGAAATTAAAGAGGTTTATTTGAAGGGTTTCAAGTTTTATTCAACTTTTGCTCAATATTATTTGTGGTAGAAAATTAATCAATAAAATTGAAATAATAAAATACGAAGTGTCAAAATCATATGCAACATTTGTGGGTTTTTTTTTTTTGTTGTTTTACTATTAAAATGCAACATTAGTTCGGCATCACTGTGTGTTTTTGGGTTAACAAATAGTTTGGGAATACAAATATCGAAGTCATCTTATTGTCATATAGATTTCAACATATTTGTGGAATTAATAATATTATTGAAATAAAAGTGGGGGCATTTTTTTTAGTAACAAAAAAGTAGATTAAGATGAATGTGAAATGTATGTATGTATGTATGTATGTATGTATGTATGTATGTATGTATGTATGTATGTATGTATGTTCCCATAGATGAACATCTTAATAGAATTTAATACAGTTCGCTGTAATGCTCTGCAATCATTAGTTGTTAGCAGCAAACATAATTATTATTGTTGTTTTTTCCAAAACATGGAAATTTAAAAATATTAATTCAAAATTCTTGACATTCCAAATTTTTTCCATTTTTATTAAAAATCCGATATTTCAAATATTTATGATTAAAAAATACAACATTGCTTTTCAATCCTTTTTATTTATTTTTTAAAGAGTCAATTTTATAGACAAGTTAAGAGTCAAATTTTATAATTATGATCACATTCTAGTTCAGAATCTAGTAAAAATTCTAGTTGAGTTCAGCTTAGTTGAGATTAAAGTTAAGAGTCCGGTCAACAGGTCTAGTTATACGAGTCTAGATTATGGACAAGTTAAGAGTCTATAGACTAGATTATAGGACTATAGGATATATAGGACTGTTTGTGGTGTAGTTTTTAGTCTCGATTATAGACAAGTTTAAAGGCTTATTTGTAGACTAGTTTATAGTCTACACTATTAACTGACTAGTCCATGGTCCCGACTACAGAATATTTTATAGTCTACTATAAAGACAACTTTATAGTCAGCATTTTGAAGAAGAAGGAAGGAAATAGAAGGAATTTAATATAATTTACACTTCCATAATTAAAAGATTTATTGACCGATTTATTTTAATATAAACTTTAAGTTATTAAATCCTTTATAATATTTAACTTTCATTTTATTGTACTTTAAAATTGTTATTTAAATGCTGCCTTAAATAATTTACCATCATTTAAGTTACTTTCAAAATTTAATCTTTAATTTTATTTATTTTTGCAAAAATGTTTATTCTTTAATTTGTTTTCCTATAAAAAAAATAAAAATGTTATTTGTATTTATTTGCAGTGTATTTTTCTTTAAATAACTTTTTGTAGCATTTTAATGTTTTAAAAGTAACTTAAAAAAACATTTATTTTTATTACAGATTAACTAATAAAATAACTAATAAAAATCCATTTTTATAATGTCATTTTATTTATAACTCTGAGTTTAAATATAAAACAAATTTACAAAGCAAAAAAAGAGACATGTAAGAATGCTATATTCGGCTATGCCGAATTTGCATTACCCTTCATCACTAATATTATGCCAAATGCCAATTATTGAAAAAAAACCTCTATTAGAACTAAAGAGAAATATATTTCACAATATAGATATAGAGGACATATAACAATTTAAATCTTGACGTTACACACGGAATGAAAAAGTTAATATACCTTCATAACCATTTGTGGTGGTGGAAGGTATAAAAAAAGAATTAACTACAGACGAGTCAAGTGGTGGCGTAGCGAAAAAAAAAACGCTGCACAAAAAATTCCCAGAAAAATTAGCAACATTTTTATATCATTTAAAAATGCAAATGACGTGCAATTGAACATTAACTCGATTTTATTATTGGAAAAATTATTATAATTTTTTTTGTTCTTCCTTCATTTTCATTCATTTATTTTATTATTTTATAAATGTTTTTGTTGTTGTAGTTGTTATTGTTGCTATTTGTTATAACTAAAATGTGTAAAATTAACGTTTTTGTAGAGACCTCAATTTTAATTTAAACATTTTTGTTGAAATTCAAATTACAGGGTGACAACAGGTGATTTTATTTGTTAATTTACAGGTTATTAGTTAAGCTCTTCTATACACATACATACTGATATATGTACGTTTGTAAATGTAATTGGATTTTCTGTGAATGGAAATACATTCTATGTTTTTAACCCAACAAACATTTTTGTATTATTTAAAAAACATTTCAAATAATTATTTAATTATATTAAGGAATGAGATGGGCAAAATATTAATATCTGTTAAATTGAATTTACATAACCAAGATCAAATTTGAAAGGCCATCCTTTGCATAACAGACCAGGTTAGGGCATGTAATCTTCCTAATCAACATAAAATTTACAATAAAGAAATATATTTACAATTTAATCACTACTGATGAAATTTTGAACCTTTTTTCAGACACTATTCTATAAGTTCATTTAAAATCTACCACACTTTTAGACACCTTTATTTGGCTCCTCAATTCTCTTTTAACTGGCCTTTGACCCTTCCAGGTTTAAGAATTTGCCTCTCTTTATACAAATACCACATTATTGTTTAGGTACCACTCAAGGATGTCAAGTCATACCAAAACTAAGTGGAATTATTATGAAGTTTTATGAACGGAAGCAGCCGTTTCTGTAAACCTTCCTTGATGTTAATAACAGTTTTTATATATATTTTTGAAAACTTGTCTTAAATTTTGGCCTCTAAGTTTAAAGCAGCGTTCCTGTCAAGAACTTTTAAACCTCCAAAACTTCGTACCAAATAGTCCGAACACAAAACTAAATGTGCTGCTTTTATACAGAATGTGTTAGGAGCTCTTTCGAAAACGATTTTTATTTATACCTGAAACTTGTTTCCAATTAACGGTCAAATTCTCTCGAATAGTTTAGTAACAGCGTGACGGCAGGCTTTTGAACTCCAAGAATTTTTAAATCTCACACCATGTTTTCAAACAAAAATCGTCTTGAAACCACTATTTTTTTAATTTTTAACAATTTCAGAAAGTGCTTCATTTTATTCAATCATTTCGATCAATTTAGGAGAAAAATTAGCTTTAATGTTTTTTTAAATAAATTTTTCAAAAATTAAGTTTTTATTCCCAAAAAAAATTTAACACCAAAACAAGTGTTAAGGTTTTTCTACCCTCACTCCTTAACATGTTGCATTTCAAAAGTTTTATGTAGCAAAAAGAATTGTCGCAATTTCAATTATTGAAATTGCAACATTTTCCATATAAAGAATACAATTCTAATGTGGGTTTCTGTGGTCTCTGCGGTTAATTAACATCAACTACAATTTCATACATTTTGAAATAAAATTTTATTTCAAATTAGTTTAAACGGTTTTTATTATTTTTATTTAACACTAAAAATAAATGTTAAATATTTAAAAAATAATAATTTTTTATATATAAAATAGGATGTGTGCATGTATGTGTGCATGTATGTGTGCATGTATGTATGTATGTATTATGTATGTATGTATGTATGTATGTATGTATGTAAGTATGTAACGTAAAGACTCCAGAACGACTGGGCCAATTTTAATGAAATTTTCAAAAAGTGGTCTCAATCACTTCTTGAAGGAACTATTTTATTGGACAAAATGTATTGTGGATAGGAACCGGAGGGGAAGATGCCCTCATACAAAGCAATTATTGATTATCGAATATTTAAGGAACTACAACATTTTGATTTGTGAATTTATCTAGAAATGAGGAAAATTTTTGTGCAGCAAAGCGCATCGGGTACAAGCTAATTGTTTAAATTTTTATTCAATATATTTATCGACAATTTGTTGTTAAAATATTTTTTATTGTATTTTATAGCAAATTATAATTAAAGTTTTTTCTTGTTTTTGCGATTGTTAAAAAGAAAAGAATGTTAATATTGTTATTATTGTTGAAATTAAATCACTTCAATGTTGAATTTGTTTTGACTGTTAATAGTTTTTAAGTGTTAAATTAAAAAACTTCTCAACGAATGATTTCAAAGGCTCTTAAAATTTAATATTTCAAATGGAGCCACACTTGATTGCATAAAATCGGTTGAAGAAGTCTAAAAATTTTGATCACAAATTACTTCCTTTTTTTAGTAATAATAGATTTATAACAAAAATGTACTGGATTTTCCATTAACTTTAAAAATTTTGTCATCCGGTCATCGCCGGAAAATTTTGTAAAATTCGATCTGTTACATATTTTTTTTAAATTAAATTATATTGCAAATCTCTTGAAACGTTAAAAAACGTTAAAATAATTTTCGCTGATATATTTTAAGAATCAGAATTTTATGCTGATATCGTAACCAAGTTGAAATCATTCATGATAGAATGCTTGAAATGTCTTTGAAGCCCTATTACTGTCTCTAGACCAGCATGAAATTTTAGCGACTTTTTTATTTCCATTACCAAGGTGAACAACTTAAGGGGTCTACCCTCCATCAATAAGATCAATAAAAAATTTTACTCCTTCATATCGTATGGAAAACATCTTGAAAATTTTCATATAAGATTTCATTAAATATTATTTAGTACTTTCAAAGTTACAAAATAATTTCAATAAAAGTCGTTTTCAATCACCAACTTTGGATGTCCACCCTTCGTGAAAGTTTCTATAAAAACTAATCGGTAGTTTTACTATTATAGAATTCTTTAAAAAATCGCTTTCGATGCACTGTGCTTGATCAAATAAAAGCCCTTTGAAGGCTGGATAATTTTTAAAATATTTTTTCAACTCCTAAAATGATTTAGATTCTTTTCTATATTTGACTTCTATTAAACGTCTTGACATTCTAATGATTTAAAATTTAATGATTTAAAACTTTTTTCAACTTTAAAGAAAAAACAGTAAAAATGCTATGTACGGCTAGGCCGAATCTTCAATACCCTCCTTCACAAATGAGTGTGAAATTAATACGTTAGGTTTTGTTCATACATACACATACACTCACAAATGTAAACAATATAAAAAAGATTTTCTTGAATATAAAACATGTGTTCAAACTATGTTTGAACACTCTACATAATTTGTATAGTTCTTTTACATTTCTAGTTATTACTGTAAAATTAAGCTATTATTGTGAATTATATTTATCGATAAGATATTGTGAATTACTCTGTAAAACCCTATTTTTTACACGAAGAACCGAAGAGGAACGAGAAGTTGCTTCTTCCGGTCTCTTTCGCTACTAACCTGGAACTGGTAACATCACGTGAATTAATAAATCTCTAATTATTTTTGTAATCTTCAAAGAAATAATTGTTATTAATCATTTATTTACTTCCATCAACATATGGAAGTAATCCAATAATTTCACTAACGAAATTATATAGACAAAAGTATTCATGGTCCTTCGAGTCTCTTTTTAAAATATTATAATAATTAATTATTATCTCATGATAATGTTTAATTAAAATTAATAAATTAATTTATAAATATAAAATAAAATTCATCAGACATTTACACAAACAATTCAATTGACAACACTGATTTAATAAACAAAATAAGTAACAATAACATTGGGATAGGTCATTAAAAGAAAGTTAAAAACTAATGTCAATTGTGAGATCAAAGTGTAAAGACGAAATAAAATAAAAACCAGTCTTCAAACAAAAATTACAAAGGAACCATCAATTGTAACCAACAAACGAAGAGCAATCTAATCAAACAAACCAGGGAAAGGCATATGTTCTACAAAACATTAATCACCTTATCTATTCTTATAGCGACAAACGAAACATTCATCATATTCCATTCATCAAGAAGAAATTTAAAGCAATAATTCATCCCAGAATTAGGCGAAAATTTTATAAACAACAATTGCTAATCCACCCGCAACTCGTAAGTAAACATCCAAAAGGAAACCACTAAACTGGAGTACATGTAAGTCCAATCCATTTAAACACTTAAATTTGTTTAATTATAAAATACACGAAAATATAAAATTAAATTAAACACACATGGTAGAAAAATTCATAATTGGCAATTACAACAAAAACTCTTGTTAATAATTTGTGACAAGAAAAAAAAAAAAAAATAATAATTTTGAAAACAAAAGAGAAAACAATAAAATGCACCACCTTTGTGCATCAGTATTTTAAGAGAAAAGTTTCTTATTAGAATTTCTGTTCTCTTCGATCTCTTTACATATACATTCGTGTATTGTCATACCAGTGATGGTACTTTTTTCAAAGGTACAATTTAGAATAAAACAATAAAATTTCATATTAATTAAAAACTGAAAAAAAAAACTACAACAATAATACATTTAGTTAACAATTGAAACAAATTTTATACAAATTAATAACAATACATGCTGTACAGGCAAATTAATAATAACAACTTAATCAAAAATCCATAATAAATTAGTACCAAAATCTAAATAAATGGCTCATCACTAGTAAAACAATATCTATTAAAGGGTTACCAGATCGCTATTTTTTATAAAACCAAAAAATCAAACCGATAATCGCCAATGATACGTACAGTTCATCCATAATTCATACAATCTCATGATCATTAAAAAAAAAAAAATAATAAAATGAAATAAAATAAATTTCGTCTAGATTATTTAAAAGAATTGAAACTGAGTATTTAATTCATATCCTTTTAAAGTCTAATATTTTTTAAATTAAATATACATTCCTGAAAATATGGAAACGAAAGCTTTCATAGCTTACAAATTAAATTATTATCACAAAATAATTTAATCTAGTTGGTAATATTTCTTACCATCAGTATATTTTAATAATATACATTACAGTAATTCTAAATGAATTCAACTCCTAACCCTAATTTCTAAATGAATTCAACTCCTAACCCTAATTTCTAAATGAATTCAACTCTTAACCCTAATTTCAACTCCTAACCCTAATTGCTAAGGCAATAGTATATTTTTATATACACACAAAACCATTATTTGTTAACACATTGCAAATATTTTTCATTTCAAAGAAACTTTAGCTAACTAAAATTAATCCTAACCAAACTATTGATTCTTACCACTAAATTTCATACCTTATAAATCAATAGTATGGCAACAAAATCTAATGATGAAAGCTCTACAAAGAGCAACCAATTTCAAGAAAAATTTAATTTCGACTCCGATCATCTACTCACATTTTGCGACAATTTCAGCAAATCAAACATTCAGGATCAAACTGAATCCATGCTTGAAACCAAATTATGCGACATAGATAATAGATGGAGAAAATTAGAAATCTCATATGAAAACTTTATGCTTTCCCTTATATCTGAAAACTCAAAGGAAATTAAGGACGAAGCAAAAATAAATTTTAATGCTTGCTCAGAGTCCTACTATTTGTGTAGATCCCATATGCTAGACTTAATCAAAATTACTCGAACAAACAATGTCCCACAAACCACTTCACGAATAAGTTTACCACAACAAAACTCTTTGGTCCCAATAGCAAGTAATCCCATAAAGTTACCCCCATGTGACACTGAAGTTTTTGAAGGCAGCTACGCAAAATGGATATCCTTCCGTGATATGTTTACTGCTTTATACATAAATGGGTCTAATTGTGCACCAGTGGTAAAATTATATCATTTGCGCAGAAAAACAGCTGGTGATGCAGGCGCAATTGTAAAACGTTTTGCATTATGCGATGAAAGTTTTGAACTTGCTTGGAACGCTTTAAAAGACCGTTATGAAAATGAAAGGGAACTAGGTGACCAACTCATGCAAACTTTATACAATATTCCCCCTGCTAGCTCAGAAAATAGTAAAACGCTTCAAACCATACATTCTACAGTATGCGATGTTTTACAAGGCCTTAAATCTTTGGGAATAAATATTGAACATTGCGATCTCTTCATTGTTTTTCTAGTACGATCAAAACTGCCAAAAGAAACCTTATCTCTTTGGGAACAATCTCTGAAAAACCATCGCTCAATAACAAAATGGTCTGATTTAGAAGCATTTTTAAAAGATAGATTTGAAGCTGTAGAAAGAATATCTAGCATGGAAATGATGAAACATAGAATAAGCTTACCCAATATTTCTGCAATTCCTCATACACAAATTCAATCCTTTACTTCCCAACAAAACTCAAATTTCGAATGCAAATTATGCCATGGTGACCATAATCTAAGAGTATGTCCTAAATTTAGACGATTCACCGTACAGCAAAGGATAGATTACGTCTTAGCAAACAAAATTTGCAATAATTGTTTATCACCAACGCATAATAAATCAAAATGTCCTAGTAAAAATACGTGCTTTATATGCAAAATGAATCACCACTCATCTCTCCATCTAATGAAATCTAATCCCCCTCAAACTTATTCTGAAAATGTCCAACCTGATAAAAACTCATTTAATCAAGTAAAAACTGATTCAAGGTCGCAAAATGAACAAATACCAGTACCAATGACTTCTAAACAAAGTCACCGCTCTCAAGTTCATTCCAATGTTTCTATTGATAATAATTCAATTCTTCTCAGAACTGCTTTAGTTCACATAGAATATATGGGACAACTTTTCATGGTCAGAGCACTCATAGACCCAGCTTCAACGAGATCATTTTTAACTGAAAGAATCGTTCAACGACTTAAAATTCCCACTCAAAAATCTTACTATGATGTATCTGGAGTTGCCTGCATGTCACGAGCAACAACCAAGGAATGTGATTTTCTCCTTTATTCTAAAAAACAAAACATCAGATTCCCTGTAAACGCAATAATTTTACCAAAAATAGCAAAACCCATACCTTCGATTTCTTTCGAATTTCCCACCTCCTTACAATTATCAAATCTTGAGTTAGCTGATCCAACATTTAATAAATCTTCCCAAATAGATCTAATGCTTGGAAATGACTGTGAAAGATTCATCAATATAGAAGGTATTAAGAAAAATGTTTGTGGCCAAGCTTCGGCATACAATACCATTTTCGGTTGGGTTTTAAGTGGTCCAATATCTACACAAACTATTCATACTTTCAATACTAATCTGGTTCCCTCAGATAATTCAGAACTCAACAACCTTCTTAGGAAATTCTGGGAACAGGAGGAAATTCCTGTCTCTTCACCCATATCGACAGAAGATCAATACTGCGAAAAATTTTACGAAGAAACTACAACCCGAGACCCAAGTGGTAGATATATTGTGCGGTTACCTTTCAGAAAAGAATTTCCAAGTACACAATTCTTAGGTCCATCAAGAATACAAGCTCTTAGTCAATACTTCCACATGAAAATTACTCTCTCCAAAAATCCCGAAATCTCAGACCAATATAATAAGGTATTGGAAGAATATATTACACTTGATCATATGAATGAAAGCTCATACCGCGAAATTGTTGCTAATAACAAATATTTCTCATTTTATTTACCTCATCATGCTGTAATTAAACCTGATCATAAAACAACGAAAGTCAGAGTCGTATTTGTATGCTTTAGCACAAAAGCTGTCCATCTCGAGGCATGCTCAGATTTAACTACTGTCGCATTTCGAGCCACGTTTACTCGATTCGTTGGGAGGCGGGGGCTCCCTCAAAAAATTCTATCAGACAATGGTCGAAATTTTCTTGGAGCCAGCCGAGAACTAAGTCAGGAATTCTTAGTGTTCATTAAATCTGCTTCATCAGATATAGCTCAAAAGTATCTAGCTCAAGGATTTGAATGGAGCTTCATCCCACCTCACGCACCGCACATGGGAGGGTTGTGGGAGGCTGCAGTCAAGTCATTTAAGTATCATTTAAAACGAACAGCAAGAGCTAATAAGTTTAATTATGAAGAATTTACAACAATTCTTACATACATAGAAGGCGTTTTAAACTCACGCCCAATATCAGCAATGTCAGAAGACCCATCTGACATAACTACTCTAACCCCTGGTCACTTCTTAAGAGGTGCACCACTCATGGCCAACCCCGAGCCTAGTATAGAAAACTTAGCACTAGTTAACCGATGGGAAAAACTCAAGGTGATAAAGCACCAATTTTCCATCAGGTGGAAAGAAGATTACTTAAAATCTCTCCATAAAAGATATAAATGGAAAAACACCATATCAAATCTTAAAAAAGGTGATCTCGTCGTTGTCATGGACGATTTACAACCTCCCTATGATTGGAATTAGGTAGAATTGTTAATACTTATCCAGTGTAGATAATAATGTACGCATCGTCGATGTTCAGACATCAACGGGAATCATAACACGTCCAAATTGCAAAACTGTGCTATTTGCATTTTTGAAAGAAACCTCTCAAGAAACTCTTTAAGTATCCCAAAGCTTTTCATACATATTACTTTCTAATACTCCAATTAATCTTAACCAAATCATATCACTCACCATCATACTCCCTCCATTTAACTCAATCTATAATTTCTAAATTACTCATTAATTACATGTATTTTATTATAGATTAAAATGGGCAGAGGACACCAACATTCTACCAGTCGCACCAATAACATCAATAACAACAAAAATCGAACTTACAGCAGCCAACGTAACACTAATTTACAAGAACGACAAAAGCAACCAGAAAACAGCTAAAATTTCCCAAAAGAAGTTTTACGAAGACAATAAAAACATCAAAAAATTTCTTCAGCCGTAACCAGCGAAACACTTCCAACATATATATGTGCATTTTATGCAACACAGTTCACCCAATAAAGAAATGCCGTAAATTTCTAGCAATGAGCATCAATAGGCGTGAAAACTATATTGAAAGACAACTACTGCCAAAACTGTTTGGCCCGAAGTCATGATGGTCGCGCATGTCCTTCAATAGATCGCTGTAAAATATGCGAATGGTTTTCATCATACATTACTTCATCCAACCGTTCACACAAATTGCGCCAACGACGTCGTAATTTAAAACCGACTACTTTAGCCAACCAATTCAACTATTCCAGCTACACACGTTATTTCGGAAGCTATAAAATCTTTGGCAACTATACTCTGTTCAACAAATTGAAGTTATGCATTATCTGGAGGGGGCGATATGTTCAAACTATGTTTGAACACTCTACATAATTTGTATAGTTCTTTTAACATTTCTAGTTATTACTTGTAAATTAAGCTATCATTGTGAATTATATTTATCGATAAGATATTGTGAATTACTCTGTAAAACCCTATTTTTTACAACGAAGAACCGAAGAGGAACGAGAAGTTGCTTCTTCCGGTCTCTTTCGCTTACTACCTGGAACTGATAACATCACGTGAATTAATAAATCTCTAAATTATTTTTGTAATCTTCAAAGAAATAATTGTTATTAATCATTTATTTACTTCCATACAACATATGGAAGTAATCCAATAATTTCACTAACGAAATTATATACAAAAAGTATTCATAATGATTTTGAATTTAAAGTAAAAGTGATCATGGATGAAGCTTATTTTGCTCAATTCGCGTTATTTACCGAGTTATTAAGCTTTTTAAAGTTGAAATTTCATTTTCATAATGATTTTTGAATTTTCGTAAAAAGTGATCAATGGATGAAGCTTATTTTGCTCAAATTCGCGTTATTTACCTAGTTATTAAGCTTTTAAAGTAGAAATTTCATTTTCATAATGATTTTTGAATTTAAGTAAAAGTGATCATGGATGAAGCTTATTTTGCTCAAATTCGCGTTATTTACCGAGTTATTAAGCTTTTAAAGTTGAAATTTCATTTTTATGACGATTTTTGAATTTTTGTAAAGTGATCATGGATGAAGCTTTTTTGCTCAATTCGCGTTATTTACCGAGTTATTAAGCTTTTAAAATTGAAATTTTATTTTCATAATGATTTTTGAATTTTTGTAAAAGTGATCATGGATGAAGCTTATTTTGCTCAAATTCGCGTTATTTACCGAGTTATTAAGCTTTTAAAGTAGAAATTTCATTTTCACAATGATTTTTGAAT
Organism: Cochliomyia hominivorax; assembly: GCA_004302925.2. Classification (NCBI taxonomy): domain Eukaryota; kingdom Metazoa; phylum Arthropoda; class Insecta; order Diptera; family Calliphoridae; genus Cochliomyia; species Cochliomyia hominivorax. The sequence goes on along the minus strand of PYHX02000060.1, from coordinate 28,994 downwards.
TTTTGTAAAAGTGATCATGGATGAAGCTTATTTTGCTCAAATTCGCGTTATTTACCGAGTTATTAAGCTTTTAAAGTTGAAATTTCATTTTCATAATGATTTTTGAATTTTTGTAAAAGTGATCATGGATGAAGCTTATTTTGCTCAAATTCGCGTTATTTACCGAGTTATTAAGCTTTTAAAGTTGAAATTTCATTTTTATAACGATTTTTGAATTTTTGTAAAAGTGATCATGGATGAAGCTTATTTTGCTCAAATTCGCGTTATTTACCGAGTTATTAAGCTTTTAAAGTTGAAATTTCATTTTTATAACGATTTTTGAATTTTTGTAAAAGTGATCATGGATGAAGCTTATTTTGCTCAAATTCGCGTTATTTACCGAGTTATTAAGCTTTTAAAGTAGAAATTTCATTTTCATAACGATTTTTGAATTTTTGTAAAAGTGATCATGGATGAAGCTTATTTTGCTCAAATTCGCGTTATTTACCGAGTTATTAAGCTTTTAAAGTTGAAATTTCATTTTTATAACGATTTTTGAATTTTTGTAAAAGTGATCATGGATGAAGCTTATTTTGCTCAAATTCGCGTTATTTACCGAGTTATTAAGCTTTTAAAGTTGAAATTTCATTTTTATAACGATTTTTGAATTTTTGTAAAAGTGATCATGGATGAAGCTTATTTTGCTCAAATTCGCGTTATTTACCGAGTTATTAAGCTTTTAAAGTTGAAATTTCATTTTCATAACGATTTTTGAATTTTGTAAAAGTGATCATGGATGAAGCTTATTTTGCTCAAATTCGCGTTATTTACCGAGTTATTAAGCTTTTAAAGTTGAAATTTCATTTTTATAACGATTTTTGAATTTTGTAAAAGTGATCATGGATGAAGCTTATTTTGCTCAAATTCGCGTTATTTACCGAGTTATTAAGCTTTAAAGTTGAAATTTCATTTTTATAACGATTTTTGAATTTTTGTAAAAGTGATCATGGATGAAGCTTATTTTGCTCAAATTCGCGTTATTTACCGAGTTATTAAGCTTTTAAAGTTGAAATTTCATTTTTATAACGATTTTTGAATTTTTGTAAAAGTGATCATGGATGAAGCTTATTTTGCTCAAATTCGCGTTATTTACCGAGTTATTAAGCTTTTAAAGTTGAAATTTCATTTTCATAATGATTTTTGAATTTTTGTAAAAGTGATCATGGATGAAGCTTATTTTGCTCAATTCGCGTTATTTACCGAGTTATTAAGCTTTTAAAGTTGAAATTTCATTTTTATAACGATTTTTGAATTTTTGTAAAAGTGATCATGGATGAAGCTTATTTTGCTCAAATTCGCGTTATTTACCGAGTTATTAAGCTTTTAAAGTTGAAATTTCATTTTATAACGATTTTTGAATTTTTGTAAAAGTGATCATGGATGAAGCTTATTTTGCTCAAATTCGCGTTATTTACCGAGTTATTAAGCTTTTAAAGTTGAAATTTCATTTTCATAATGATTTTTGAATTTTTGTAAAAGTGATCATGGATGAAGCTTATTTTGCTCAAATTCGCGTTATTTACCGAGTTATTAAGCTTTTAAAGTTGAAATTTCATTTTTATAACGATTTTTGAATTTTTGTAAAAGTGATCATGGATGAAGCTTATTTTGCTCAAATTCGCGTTATTTACCGAGTTATTAAGCTTTTAAAGTTGAAATTTCATTTTCATAATGATTTTTGAATTTTCGTAAAAGTGATCATGGATGAAGCTTATTTTGCTCAAATTCGCGTTATTTACCGAGTTATTAAGCTTTTAAAGTTGAAATTTCATTTTTATAATGATTTTTGAATTTTTGTAAAAGTGATCATGGATGAAGCTTATTTTGCTCAAATTCGCGTTATTTACCGAGTTATTAAGCTTTTAAAGTTGAAATTTCATTTTCATAATGATTTTTGAATTTTTGTAAAAGTGATCATGGATGAAGCTTATTTTGCTCAAATTCGCGTTATTTACCGAGTTATTAAGCTTTTAAAGTTGAAATTTCATTTTTATAACGATTTTTGAATTTTTGTAAAAGTGATCATGGATGAAGCTTATTTTGCTCAAATTCGCGTTATTTACCGAGTTATTAAGCTTTTAAAGTTGAAATTTCATTTTATAATGATTTTTGAATTTTGTAAAAGTGATCATGGATGAAGCTTATTTTGCTCAAATTCGCGTTATTTACCGAGTTATTAAGCTTTTAAAGTTGAAATTTCATTTTATAACGATTTTTGAATTTTTGTAAAAGTGATCATGGATGAAGCTTATTTTGCTCAAATTCGCGTTATTTACCGAGTTATTAAGCTTTTAAAGTTGAAATTTCATTTTCATAATGATTTTTGAATTTTGTAAAAGTGATCATGGATGAAGCTTATTTTGCTCAAATTCGCGTTATTTACCGAGTTATTAAGCTTTAAAGTTGAAATTTCATTTTTATAACGATTTTTGAATTTTGTAAAAGTGATCATGGATGAAGCTTATTTTGCTCAAATTCGCGTTATTTACCGAGTTATTAAGCTTTTAAAGTAGAAATTTCATTTTCATAATGATTTTTGAATTTTTGTAAAAGTGATCATGGATGAAGCTTATTTTGCTCAAATTCGCGTTATTTACCGAGTTATTAAGCTTTTAAAGTTGAAATTTCATTTTCATAATGATTTTTGAATTTTTGTAAAAGTGATCATGGATGAAGCTTATTTTGCTCAAATTCGCGTTATTTACCGAGTTATTAAGCTTTTAAAGTTGAAATTTCATTTTCATAATGATTTTTGAATTTTTGTAAAAGTGATCATGGATGAAGCTTATTTTGCTCAAATTCGCGTTATTTACCGAGTTATTAAGCTTTTAAAGTTGAAATTTCATTTTTATAACGATTTTTGAATTTTTGTAAAAGTGATCATGGATGAAGCTTATTTTGCTCAAATTCGCGTTATTTACCGAGTTATTAAGCTTTTAAAGTTGAAATTTCATTTTCATAATGATTTTTGAATTTTCGTAAAAGTGATCATGGATGAAGCTTATTTTGCTCAAATTCGCGTTATTTACCGAGTTATTAAGCTTTTAAAGTTGAAATTTCATTTTCATAATGATTTTTGAATTTTTGTAAAAGTGATCATGGATGAAGCTTATTTTGCTCAAATTCGCGTTATTTACCGAGTTATTAAGCTTTTAAAGTTGAAATTTCATTTTTATAACGATTTTTGAATTTTTGTAAAAGTGATCATGGATGAAGCTTATTTTGCTCAAATTCGCGTTATTTACCGAGTTATTAAGCTTTTAAAGTTGAAATTTCATTTTCATAACGATTTTTGAATTTTTGTAAAAGTGATCATGGATGAAGCTTATTTTGCTCAAATTCGCGTTATTTACCGAGTTATTAAGCTTTTAAAGTTGAAATTTCATTTTCATAATGATTTTTGAATTTTTGTAAAAGTGATCATGGATGAAGCTTATTTTGCTCAAATTCGCGTTATTTACCGAGTTATTAAGCTTTTAAAGTTGAAATTTCATTTTATAACGATTTTTGAATTTTTGTAAAAGTGATCATGGATGAAGCTTATTTTGCTCAAATTCGCGTTATTTACCGAGTTATTAAGCTTTAAAGTTGAAATTTCATTTTCATAATGATTTTTGAATTTTTGTAAAAGTGATCATGGATGAAGCTTATTTTGCTCAAATTCGCGTTATTTACCGAGTTATTAAGCTTTTAAAGTTGAAATTTCATTTTTATAACGATTTTTGAATTTTTGTAAAAGTGATCATGGATGAAGCTTATTTTGCTCAAATTCGCGTTATTTACCGAGTTATTAAGCTTTTAAAGTTGAAATTTCATTTTTATAACGATTTTTGAATTTTTGTAAAAGTGATCATGGATGAAGCTTATTTTGCTCAAATTCGCGTTATTTACCGAGTTATTAAGCTTTTAAAGTTGAAATTTCATTTTATAACGATTTTTGAATTTTTGTAAAAGTGATCATGGATGAAGCTTATTTTGCTCAAATTCGCGTTATTTACCGAGTTATTAAGCTTTTAAAGTTGAAATTTCATTTTTATAACGATTTTTGAATTTTTGTAAAAGTGATCATGGATGAAGCTTATTTTGCTCAAATTCGCGTTATTTACCGAGTTATTAAGCTTTTAAAGTTGAAATTTCATTTTTATAACGATTTTTGAATTTTTGTAAAAGTGATCATGGATGAAGCTTATTTTGCTCAAATTCGCGTTATTTACCGAGTTATTAAGCTTTTAAAGTTGAAATTTCATTTTATAACGATTTTTGAATTTTGTAAAAGTGATCATGGATGAAGCTTATTTTGCTCAAATTCGCGTTATTTACCGAGTTATTAAGCTTTAAAGTTGAAATTTCATTTTATAACGATTTTTGAATTTTCGTAAAAGTGATCATGGATGAAGCTTATTTTGCTCAAATTCGCGTTATTTACCGAGTTATTAAGCTTTTAAAGTTGAAATTTCATTTTCATAATGATTTTTGAATTTTGTAAAAGTGATCATGGATGAAGCTTATTTTGCTCAAATTCGCGTTATTTACCGAGTTATTAAGCTTTTAAAGTTGAAATTTCATTTTATAACGATTTTTGAATTTTTGTAAAAGTGATCATGGATGAAGCTTATTTTGCTCAAATTCGCGTTATTTACCGAGTTATTAAGCTTTTAAAGTTGAAATTTCATTTTTCATAATGATTTTTGAATTTTCGTAAAAGTGATCATGGATGAAGCTTATTTTGCTCAAATTCGCGTTATTTACCGAGTTATTAAGCTTTTAAAGTTGAAATTTCATTTTCATAATGATTTTTTGAATTTTTGTAAAAGTGATCATGGATGAAGCTTATTTTGCTCAAATTCGCGTTATTTACCGAGTTATTAAGCTTTTAAAGTTGAAATTTCATTTTCATAACGATTTTTGAATTTTTGTAAAAGTGATCATGGATGAAGCTTATTTTGCTCAAATTCGCGTTATTTACCGAGTTATTAAGCTTTTAAAGTTGAAATTTCATTTTCATAACGATTTTTGAATTTTTGTAAAAGTGATCATGGATGAAGCTTATTTTGCTCAAATTCGCGTTATTTACCGAGTTATTAAGCTTTTAAAGTTGAAATTTCATTTTCATAACGATTTTTGAATTTTGTAAAAGTGATCATGGATGAAGCTTATTTTGCTCAAATTCGCGTTATTTACCGAGTTATTAAGCTTTTAAAGTAGAAATTTCATTTTTATAACGATTTTTGAATTTTTGTAAAAGTGATCATGGATAAAGCTTATTTTGCTCAAATTCGCGTTATTTACCGAGTTATTAAGCTTTTAAAGTTGAAATTTCATTTTTATAACGATTTTTGAATTTTGTAAAAGTGATCATGGATGAAGCTTATTTTGCTCAAATTCGCGTTATTTACCGAGTTATTAAGCTTTTAAAGTTGAAATTTCATTTTATAACGATTTTTGAATTTTTGTAAAAGTGATCATGGATGAAGCTTATTTTGCTCAAATTCGCGTTATTTACCGAGTTATTAAGCTTTTAAAGTTGAAATTTCATTTTATAACGATTTTTGAATTTTGTAAAAGTGATCATGGATGAAGCTTATTTTGCTCAAATTCGCGTTATTTACCGAGTTATTAAGCTTTTAAAGTTGAAATTTCATTTTATAACGATTTTTGAATTTTTGTAAAAGTGATCATGGATGAAGCTTATTTTGCTCAAATTCGCGTTATTTACCGAGTTATTAAGCTTTTAAAGTTGAAATTTCATTTTTATAACGATTTTTGAATTTTTGTAAAAGTGATCATGGATGAAGCTTATTTTGCTCAAATTCGCGTTATTTACCGAGTTATTAAGCTTTTAAAGTTGAAATTTCATTTTATAACGATTTTTGAATTTTTGTAAAAGTGATCATGGATGAAGCTTATTTTGCTCAAATTCGCGTTATTTACCGAGTTATTAAGCTTTTAAAGTTGAAATTTCATTTTTATAACGATTTTTGAATTTTTGTAAAAGTGATCATGGATGAAGCTTATTTTGCTCAAATTCGCGTTATTTACCGAGTTATTAAGCTTTTAAAGTTGAAATTTCATTTTTATAACGATTTTTGAATTTTTGTAAAAGTGATCATGGATGAAGCTTATTTTGCTCAAATTCGCGTTATTTACCGAGTTATTAAGCTTTTAAAGTTGAAATTTCATTTTTATAACGATTTTTGAATTTTTGTAAAAGTGATCATGGATGAAGCTTATTTTGCTCAAATTCGCGTTATTTACCGAGTTATTAAGCTTTTAAAGTTGAAATTTCATTTTTATAACGATTTTTGAATTTTGTAAAAGTGATCATGGATGAAGCTTATTTTGCTCAAATTCGCGTTATTTACCGAGTTATTAAGCTTTTAAAGTTGAAATTTCATTTTATAACGATTTTTGAATTTTTGTAAAAGTGATCATGGATGAAGCTTATTTTGCTCAAATTCGCGTTATTTACCGAGTTATTAAGCTTTTAAAGTTGAAATTTCATTTTTATAACGATTTTTGAATTTTTGTAAAAGTGATCATGGATGAAGCTTATTTTGCTCAAATTCGCGTTATTTACCGAGTTATTAAGCTTTTAAAGTTGAAATTTCATTTTATAACGATTTTTGAATTTTTGTAAAAGTGATCATGGATGAAGCTTATTTTGCTCAAATTCGCGTTATTTACCGAGTTATTAAGCTTTTAAAGTTGAAATTTCATTTTATAACGATTTTTGAATTTTTGTAAAAGTGATCATGGATGAAGCTTATTTTGCTCAAATTCGCGTTATTTACCGAGTTATTAAGCTTTTAAAGTTGAAATTTCATTTTCATAATGATTTTTGAATTTTTGTAAAAGTGATCATGGATGAAGCTTATTTTGCTCAAATTCGCGTTATTTACCGAGTTATTAAGCTTTTAAAGTTGAAATTTCATTTTATAACGATTTTTGAATTTTTGTAAAAGTGATCATGGATGAAGCTTATTTTGCTCAAATTCGCGTTATTTACCGAGTTATTAAGCTTTTAAAGTTGAAATTTCATTTTCATAATGATTTTTGAATTTTTGTAAAAGTGATCATGGATGAAGCTTATTTTGCTCAAATTCGCGTTATTTACCGAGTTATTAAGCTTTTAAAGTTGAAATTTCATTTTATAACGATTTTTGAATTTTTGTAAAAGTGATCATGGATGAAGCTTATTTTGCTCAAATTCGCGTTATTTACCGAGTTATTAAGCTTTTAAAGTTGAAATTTCATTTTTATAACGATTTTTGAATTTTTGTAAAAGTGATCATGGATGAAGCTTATTTTGCTCAAATTCGCGTTATTTACCGAGTTATTAAGCTTTTAAAGTTGAAATTTCATTTTCATAATGATTTTTGAATTTTTGTAAAAGTGATCATGGATGAAGCTTATTTTGCTCAAATTCGCGTTATTTACCGAGTTATTAAGCTTTTAAAGTTGAAATTTCATTTTATAACGATTTTTGAATTTTTGTAAAAGTGATCATGGATGAAGCTTATTTTGCTCAAATTCGCGTTATTTACCGAGTTATTAAGCTTTTAAAGTTGAAATTTCATTTTCATAATGATTTTTGAATTTTTGTAAAAGTGATCATGGATGAAGCTTATTTTGCTCAAATTCGCGTTATTTACCGAGTTATTAAGCTTTTAAAGTAGAAATTTCATTTTCATAATGATTTTTGAATTTTTGTAAAAGTGATCATGGATGAAGCTTATTTTGCTCAAATTCGCGTTATTTACCGAGTTATTAAGCTTTTAAAGTTGAAATTTCATTTTATAACGATTTTTGAATTTTTGTAAAAGTGATCATGGATGAAGCTTATTTTGCTCAAATTCGCGTTATTTACCGAGTTATTAAGCTTTTAAAGTTGAAATTTCATTTTCATAATGATTTTTGAATTTTTGTAAAAGTGATCATGGATGAAGCTTATTTTGCTCAAATTCGCGTTATTTACCGAGTTATTAAGCTTTTAAAGTTGAAATTTCATTTTATAACGATTTTTGAATTTTTGTAAAAGTGATCATGGATGAAGCTTATTTTGCTCAAATTCGCGTTATTTACCGAGTTATTAAGCTTTTAAAGTTGAAATTTCATTTTATAACGATTTTTGAATTTTTGTAAAAGTGATCATGGATGAAGCTTATTTTGCTCAAATTCGCGTTATTTACCGAGTTATTAAGCTTTTAAAGTAGAAATTTCATTTTCATAATGATTTTTGAATTTTTGTAAAAGTGATCATGGATGAAGCTTATTTTGCTCAAATTCGCGTTATTTACCGAGTTATTAAGCTTTTAAAGTTGAAATTTCATTTTATAACGATTTTTGAATTTTGTAAAAGTGATCATGGATGAAGCTTATTTTGCTCAAATTCGCGTTATTTACCGAGTTATTAAGCTTTTAAAGTTGAAATTTCATTTTTATAACGATTTTTGAATTTTTGTAAAAGTGATCATGGATGAAGCTTATTTTGCTCAAATTCGCGTTATTTACCGAGTTATTAAGCTTTTAAAGTTGAAATTTCATTTTTATAACGATTTTTGAATTTTTGTAAAAGTGATCATGGATGAAGCTTATTTTGCTCAAATTCGCGTTATTTACCGAGTTATTAAGCTTTTAAAGTTGAAATTTCATTTTCATAACGATTTTTGAATTTTTGTAAAAGTGATCATGGATGAAGCTTATTTTGCTCAAATTCGCGTTATTTACCGAGTTATTAAGCTTTTAAAGTTGAAATTTCATTTTTATAACGATTTTTGAATTTTTGTAAAAGTGATCATGGATGAAGCTTATTTTGCTCAAATTCGCGTTATTTACCGAGTTATTAAGCTTTTAAAGTTGAAATTTCATTTTCATAACGATTTTTGAATTTTGTAAAAGTGATCATGGATGAAGCTTATTTTGCTCAAATTCGCGTTATTTACCGAGTTATTAAGCTTTTAAAGTTGAAATTTCATTTTCATAACGATTTTTGAATTTTTGTAAAAGTGATCATGGATGAAGCTTATTTTGCTCAAATTCGCGTTATTTACCGAGTTATTAAGCTTTTAAAGTTGAAATTTCATTTTTATAACGATTTTTGAATTTTTGTAAAAGTGATCATGGATGAAGCTTATTTTGCTCAAATTCGCGTTATTTACCGAGTTATTAAGCTTTTAAAGTTGAAATTTCATTTTTATAACGATTTTTGAATTTTTGTAAAAGTGATCATGGATGAAGCTTATTTTGCTCAAATTCGCGTTATTTACCGAGTTATTAAGCTTTTAAAGTTGAAATTTCATTTTATAACGATTTTTGAATTTTTGTAAAAGTGATCATGGATGAAGCTTATTTTGCTCAAATTCGCGTTATTTACCGAGTTATTAAGCTTTTAAAGTTGAAATTTCATTTTCATAATGATTTTTGAATTTTGTAAAAGTGATCATGGATGAAGCTTATTTTGCTCAAATTCGCGTTATTTACCGAGTTATTAAGCTTTTAAAGTTGAAATTTCATTTTATAACGATTTTTGAATTTTTGTAAAAGTGATCATGGATGAAGCTTATTTTGCTCAAATTCGCGTTATTTACCGAGTTATTAAGCTTTTAAAGTTGAAATTTCATTTTCATAACGATTTTTGAATTTTTGTAAAAGTGATCATGGATGAAGCTTATTTTGCTCAAATTCGCGTTATTTACCGAGTTATTAAGCTTTTAAAGTTGAAATTTCATTTTTATAACGATTTTTGAATTTTCGTAAAAGTGATCATGGATGAAGCTTATTTTGCTCAAATTCGCGTTATTTACCGAGTTATTAAGCTTTTAAAGTTGAAATTTCATTTTCATAATGATTTTTGAATTTTGTAAAAGTGATCATGGATGAAGCTTATTTTGCTCAAATTCGCGTTATTTACCGAGTTATTAAGCTTTTAAAGTTGAAATTTCATTTTCATAACGATTTTTGAATTTTTGTAAAAGTGATCATGGATGAAGCTTATTTTGCTCAAATTCGCGTTATTTACCGAGTTATTAAGCTTTTAAAGTTGAAATTTCATTTTTATAACGATTTTTGAATTTTGTAAAAGTGATCATGGATGAAGCTTATTTTGCTCAAATTCGCGTTATTTACCGAGTTATTAAGCTTTTAAAGTTGAAATTTCATTTTCATAACGATTTTTGAATTTTGTAAAAGTGATCATGGATGAAGCTTATTTTGCTCAAATTCGCGTTATTTACCGAGTTATTAAGCTTTTAAAGTTGAAATTTCATTTTCATAATGATTTTTGAATTTTTGTAAAAGTGATCATGGATGAAGCTTATTTTGCTCAAATTCGCGTTATTTACCGAGTTATTAAGCTTTTAAAGTTGAAATTTCATTTTCATAACGATTTTTGAATTTTTGTAAAAGTGATCATGGATGAAGCTTATTTTGCTCAAATTCGCGTTATTTACCGAGTTATTAAGCTTTTAAAGTTGAAATTTCATTTTATAACGATTTTTGAATTTTTGTAAAAGTGATCATGGATGAAGCTTATTTTGCTCAAATTCGCGTTATTTACCGAGTTATTAAGCTTTTAAAGTTGAAATTTCATTTTCATAATGATTTTTGAATTTTGTAAAAGTGATCATGGATGAAGCTTATTTTGCTCAAATTCGCGTTATTTACCGAGTTATTAAGCTTTTAAAGTTGAAATTTCATTTTTATAATGATTTTTGAATTTTTGTAAAAGTGATCATGGATGAAGCTTATTTTGCTCAAATTCGCGTTATTTACCGAGTTATTAAGCTTTTAAAGTAGAAATTTCATTTTCATAACGATTTTTGAATTTTGTAAAAGTGATCATGGATGAAGCTTATTTTGCTCAAATTCGCGTTATTTACCGAGTTATTAAGCTTTTAAAGTTGAAATTTCATTTTATAACGATTTTTGAATTTTTGTAAAAGTGATCATGGATGAAGCTTATTTTGCTCAAATTCGCGTTATTTACCGAGTTATTAAGCTTTTAAAGTTGAAATTTCATTTTCATAACGATTTTTGAATTTTTGTAAAAGTGATCATGGATGAAGCTTATTTTGCTCAAATTCGCGTTATTTACCGAGTTATTAAGCTTTTAAAGTTGAAATTTCATTTTCATAACGATTTTTGAATTTTTGTAAAAGTGATCATGGATGAAGCTTATTTTGCTCAAATTCGCGTTATTTACCGAGTTATTAAGCTTTTAAAGTTGAAATTTCATTTTTATAACGATTTTTGAATTTTGTAAAAGTGATCATGGATGAAGCTTATTTTGCTCAAATTCGCGTTATTTACCGAGTTATTAAGCTTTTAAAGTTGAAATTTCATTTTATAACGATTTTTGAATTTTTGTAAAAGTGATCATGGATGAAGCTTATTTTGCTCAAATTCGCGTTATTTACCGAGTTATTAAGCTTTTAAAGTTGAAATTTCATTTTATAACGATTTTTGAATTTTTGTAAAAGTGATCATGGATGAAGCTTATTTTGCTCAAATTCGCGTTATTTACCGAGTTATTAAGCTTTTAAAGTTGAAATTTCATTTTCATAATGATTTTTGAATTTTTGTAAAAGTGATCATGGATGAAGCTTATTTTGCTCAAATTCGCGTTATTTACCGAGTTATTAAGCTTTTAAAGTTGAAATTTCATTTTCATAATGATTTTTGAATTTTGTAAAAGTGATCATGGATGAAGCTTATTTTGCTCAAATTCGCGTTATTTACCGAGTTATTAAGCTTTTAAAGTTGAAATTTCATTTTATAACGATTTTTGAATTTTTGTAAAAGTGATCATGGATGAAGCTTATTTTGCTCAAATTCGCGTTATTTACCGAGTTATTAAGCTTTTAAAGTTGAAATTTCATTTTTATAACGATTTTTGAATTTTTGTAAAAGTGATCATGGATGAAGCTTATTTTGCTCAAATTCGCGTTATTTACCGAGTTATTAAGCTTTTAAAGTTGAAATTTCATTTTTATAACGATTTTTGAATTTTTGTAAAAGTGATCATGGATGAAGCTTATTTTGCTCAAATTCGCGTTATTTACCGAGTTATTAAGCTTTTAAAGTTGAAATTTCATTTTATAACGATTTTTGAATTTTGTAAAAGTGATCATGGATGAAGCTTATTTTGCTCAAATTCGCGTTATTTACCGAGTTATTAAGCTTTTAAAGTTGAAATTTCATTTTCATAACGATTTTTGAATTTTTGTAAAAGTGATCATGGATGAAGCTTATTTTGCTCAAATTCGCGTTATTTACCGAGTTATTAAGCTTTTAAAGTTGAAATTTCATTTTCATAATGATTTTTGAATTTTTGTAAAAGTGATCATGGATGAAGCTTATTTTGCTCAAATTCGCGTTATTTACCGAGTTATTAAGCTTTTAAAGTTGAAATTTCATTTTTATAACGATTTTTGAATTTTTGTAAAAGTGATCATGGATGAAGCTTATTTTGCTCAAATTCGCGTTATTTACCGAGTTATTAAGCTTTTAAAGTTGAAATTTCATTTTATAATGATTTTTGAATTTTTGTAAAAGTGATCATGGATGAAGCTTATTTTGCTCAAATTCGCGTTATTTACCGAGTTATTAAGCTTTTAAAGTTGAAATTTCATTTTTATAACGATTTTTGAATTTTTGTAAAAGTGATCATGGATGAAGCTTATTTTGCTCAAATTCGCGTTATTTACCGAGTTATTAAGCTTTTAAAGTTGAAATTTCATTTTATAACGATTTTTGAATTTTTGTAAAAGTGATCATGGATGAAGCTTATTTTGCTCAAATTCGCGTTATTTACCGAGTTATTAAGCTTTTAAAGTTGAAATTTCATTTTATAACGATTTTTGAATTTTTGTAAAAGTGATCATGGATGAAGCTTATTTTGCTCAAATTCGCGTTATTTACCGAGTTATTAAGCTTTTAAAGTTGAAATTTCATTTTCATAATGATTTTTGAATTTTTGTAAAAGTGATCATGGATGAAGCTTATTTTGCTCAAATTCGCGTTATTTACCGAGTTATTAAGCTTTTAAAGTTGAAATTTCATTTTCATAATGATTTTTGAATTTTTGTAAAAGTGATCATGGATGAAGCTTATTTTGCTCAAATTCGCGTTATTTACCGAGTTATTAAGCTTTTAAAGTTGAAATTTCATTTTTATAACGATTTTTGAATTTTTGTAAAAGTGATCATGGATGAAGCTTATTTTGCTCAAATTCGCGTTATTTACCGAGTTATTAAGCTTTTAAAGTTGAAATTTCATTTTCATAATGATTTTTGAATTTTTGTAAAAGTGATCATGGATGAAGCTTATTTTGCTCAAATTCGCGTTATTTACCGAGTTATTAAGCTTTTAAAGTTGAAATTTCATTTTTATAATGATTTTTGAATTTTTGTAAAAGTGATCATGGATGAAGCTTATTTTGCTCAAATTCGCGTTATTTACCGAGTTATTAAGCTTTTAAAGTTGAAATTTCATTTTCATAATGATTTTTGAATTTTTGTAAAAGTGATCATGGATGAAGCTTATTTTGCTCAAATTCGCGTTATTTACCGAGTTATTAAGCTTTTAAAGTTGAAATTTCATTTTCATAATGATTTTTGAATTTTCGTAAAAGTGATCATGGATGAAGCTTATTTTGCTCAAATTCGCGTTATTTACCGAGTTATTAAGCTTTTAAAGTTGAAATTTCATTTTTATAACGATTTTTGAATTTTGTAAAAGTGATCATGGATGAAGCTTATTTTGCTCAAATTCGCGTTATTTACCGAGTTATTAAGCTTTTAAAGTTGAAATTTCATTTTCATAATGATTTTTGAATTTTGTAAAAGTGATCATGGATGAAGCTTATTTTGCTCAAATTCGCGTTATTTACCGAGTTATTAAGCTTTTAAAGTAGAAATTTCATTTTCATAACGATTTTTGAATTTTTGTAAAAGTGATCATGGATGAAGCTTATTTTGCTCAAATTCGCGTTATTTACCGAGTTATTAAGCTTTTAAAGTTGAAATTTCATTTTCATAATGATTTTTGAATTTTTGTAAAAGTGATCATGGATGAAGCTTATTTTGCTCAAATTCGCGTTATTTACCGAGTTATTAAGCTTTTAAAGTTGAAATTTCATTTTCATAACGATTTTTGAATTTTTGTAAAAGTGATCATGGATGAAGCTTATTTTGCTCAAATTCGCGTTATTTACCGAGTTATTAAGCTTTTAAAGTTGAAATTTCATTTTCATAACGATTTTTGAATTTTTGTAAAAGTGATCATGGATGAAGCTTATTTTGCTCAAATTCGCGTTATTTACCGAGTTATTAAGCTTTTAAAGTTGAAATTTCATTTTTATAACGATTTTTGAATTTTTGTAAAAGTGATCATGGATGAAGCTTATTTTGCTCAAATTCGCGTTATTTACCGAGTTATTAAGCTTTTAAAGTTGAAATTTCATTTTCATAATGATTTTTGAATTTTTGTAAAAGTGATCATGGATGAAGCTTATTTTGCTCAAATTCGCGTTATTTACCGAGTTATTAAGCTTTTAAAGTTGAAATTTCATTTTTATAACGATTTTTGAATTTTGTAAAAGTGATCATGGATGAAGCTTATTTTGCTCAAATTCGCGTTATTTACCGAGTTATTAAGCTTTTAAAGTTGAAATTTCATTTTCATAATGATTTTTGAATTTTTGTAAAAGTGATCATGGATGAAGCTTATTTTGCTCAAATTCGCGTTATTTACCGAGTTATTAAGCTTTTAAAGTTGAAATTTCATTTTCATAATGATTTTTGAATTTTTGTAAAAGTGATCATGGATGAAGCTTATTTTGCTCAAATTCGCGTTATTTACCGAGTTATTAAGCTTTTAAAGTTGAAATTTCATTTTATAACGATTTTTGAATTTTTGTAAAAGTGATCATGGATGAAGCTTATTTTGCTCAAATTCGCGTTATTTACCGAGTTATTAAGCTTTTAAAGTTGAAATTTCATTTTTATAACGATTTTTGAATTTTTGTAAAAGTGATCATGGATGAAGCTTATTTTGCTCAAATTCGCGTTATTTACCGAGTTATTAAGCTTTTAAAGTTGAAATTTCATTTTATAACGATTTTTGAATTTTGTAAAAGTGATCATGGATGAAGCTTATTTTGCTCAAATTCGCGTTATTTACCGAGTTATTAAGCTTTTAAAGTTGAAATTTCATTTTTATAACGATTTTTGAATTTTTGTAAAAGTGATCATGGATGAAGCTTATTTTGCTCAAATTCGCGTTATTTACCGAGTTATTAAGCTTTTAAAGTTGAAATTTCATTTTTATAACGATTTTTGAATTTTGTAAAAGTGATCATGGATGAAGCTTATTTTGCTCAAATTCGCGTTATTTACCGAGTTATTAAGCTTTTAAAGTTGAAATTTCATTTTATAACGATTTTTGAATTTTTGTAAAAGTGATCATGGATGAAGCTTATTTTGCTCAAATTCGCGTTATTTACCGAGTTATTAAGCTTTTAAAGTGAAATTTCATTTTATAACGATTTTTGAATTTTGTAAAAGTGATCATGGATGAAGCTTATTTTGCTCAAATTCGCGTTATTTACCGAGTTATTAAGCTTTTAAAGTTGAAATTTCATTTTATAATGATTTTTGAATTTTTGTAAAAGTGATCATGGATGAAGCTTATTTTGCTCAAATTCGCGTTATTTACCGAGTTATTAAGCTTTTAAAGTTGAAATTTCATTTTATAACGATTTTTGAATTTTTGTAAAAGTGATCATGGATGAAGCTTATTTTGCTCAAATTCGCGTTATTTACCGAGTTATTAAGCTTTTAAAGTTGAAATTTCATTTTCATAATGATTTTTGAATTTTTGTAAAAGTGATCATGGATGAAGCTTATTTTGCTCAAATTCGCGTTATTTACCGAGTTATTAAGCTTTTAAAGTTGAAATTTCATTTTATAACGATTTTTGAATTTTGTAAAAGTGATCATGGATGAAGCTTATTTTGCTCAAATTCGCGTTATTTACCGAGTTATTAAGCTTTTAAAGTTGAAATTTCATTTTCATAACGATTTTTGAATTTTTGTAAAAGTGATCATGGATGAAGCTTATTTTGCTCAAATTCGCGTTATTTACCGAGTTATTAAGCTTTTAAAGTTGAAATTTCATTTTCATAATGATTTTTGAATTTTTGTAAAAGTGATCATGGATGAAGCTTATTTTGCTCAAATTCGCGTTATTTACCGAGTTATTAAGCTTTTAAAGTTGAAATTTCATTTTCATAATGATTTTTGAATTTTTGTAAAAGTGATCATGGATGAAGCTTATTTTGCTCAAATTCGCGTTATTTACCGAGTTATTAAGCTTTTAAAGTTGAAATTTCATTTTTATAACGATTTTTGAATTTTTGTAAAAGTGATCATGGATGAAGCTTATTTTGCTCAAATTCGCGTTATTTACCGAGTTATTAAGCTTTTAAAGTTGAAATTTCATTTTATAACGATTTTTGAATTTTTGTAAAAGTGATCATGGATGAAGCTTATTTTGCTCAAATTCGCGTTATTTACCGAGTTATTAAGCTTTTAAAGTTGAAATTTCATTTTATAACGATTTTTGAATTTTTGTAAAAGTGATCATGGATGAAGCTTATTTTGCTCAAATTCGCGTTATTTACCGAGTTATTAAGCTTTTAAAGTTGAAATTTCATTTTTATAACGATTTTTGAATTTTGTAAAAGTGATCATGGATGAAGCTTATTTTGCTCAAATTCGCGTTATTTACCGAGTTATTAAGCTTTTAAAGTTGAAATTTCATTTTCATAATGATTTTTGAATTTTTGTAAAAGTGATCATGGATGAAGCTTATTTTGCTCAAATTCGCGTTATTTACCGAGTTATTAAGCTTTTAAAGTTGAAATTTCATTTTCATAATGATTTTTGAATTTTGTAAAAGTGATCATGGATGAAAGCTTATTTTGCTCAAATTCGCGTTATTTACCGAGTTATTAAGCTTTTAAAGTTGAAATTTCATTTTCATAATGATTTTTGAATTTTTGTAAAAGTGATCATGGATGAAGCTTATTTTGCTCAAATTCGCGTTATTTACCGAGTTATTAAGCTTTTAAAGTTGAAATTTCATTTTCATAATGATTTTTGAATTTTTGTAAAAGTGATCATGGATGAAGCTTATTTTGCTCAAATTCGCGTTATTTACCGAGTTATTAAGCTTTTAAAGTTGAAATTTCATTTTTATAACGATTTTTGAATTTTTGTAAAAGTGATCATGGATGAAGCTTATTTTGCTCAAATTCGCGTTATTTACCGAGTTATTAAGCTTTTAAAGTTGAAATTTCATTTTATAACGATTTTTGAATTTTTGTAAAAGTGATCATGGATGAAGCTTATTTTGCTCAAATTCGCGTTATTTACCGAGTTATTAAGCTTTTAAAGTTGAAATTTCATTTTTATAACGATTTTTGAATTTTTGTAAAAGTGATCATGGATGAAGCTTATTTTGCTCAAATTCGCGTTATTTACCGAGTTATTAAGCTTTTAAAGTTGAAATTTCATTTTCATAATGATTTTTGAATTTTTGTAAAAGTGATCATGGATGAAGCTTATTTTGCTCAAATTCGCGTTATTTACCGAGTTATTAAGCTTTTAAAGTTGAAATTTCATTTTATAACGATTTTTGAATTTTGTAAAAGTGATCATGGATGAAGCTTATTTTGCTCAAATTCGCGTTATTTACCGAGTTATTAAGCTTTTAAAGTTGAAATTTCATTTTCATAATGATTTTTGAATTTTTGTAAAAGTGATCATGGATGAAGCTTATTTTGCTCAAATTCGCGTTATTTACCGAGTTATTAAGCTTTTAAAGTTGAAATTTCATTTTCATAACGATTTTTGAATTTTTGTAAAAGTGATCATGGATGAAGCTTATTTTGCTCAAATTCGCGTTATTTACCGAGTTATTAAGCTTTTAAAGTTGAAATTTCATTTTCATAATGATTTTTGAATTTTGTAAAAGTGATCATGGATGAAGCTTATTTTGCTCAAATTCGCGTTATTTACCGAGTTATTAAGCTTTAAAGTTGAAATTTCATTTTTATAACGATTTTTGAATTTTTGTAAAAGTGATCATGGATGAAGCTTATTTTGCTCAAATTCGCGTTATTTACCGAGTTATTAAGCTTTTAAAGTTGAAATTTCATTTTTATAACGATTTTTGAATTTTTGTAAAAGTGATCATGGATGAAGCTTATTTTGCTCAAATTCGCGTTATTTACCGAGTTATTAAGCTTTTAAAGTAGAAATTTCATTTTTCATAACGATTTTTGAATTTTTGTAAAAGTGATCATGGATGAAGCTTATTTTGCTCAAATTCGCGTTATTTACCGAGTTATTAAGCTTTTAAAGTTGAAATTTCATTTTCATAACGATTTTTGAATTTTTGTAAAAGTGATCATGGATGAAGCTTATTTTGCTCAAATTCGCGTTATTTACCGAGTTATTAAGCTTTTAAAGTTGAAATTTCATTTTATAACGATTTTTGAATTTTTGTAAAAGTGATCATGGATGAAGCTTATTTTGCTCAAATTCGCGTTATTTACCGAGTTATTAAGCTTTTAAAGTTGAAATTTCATTTTTATAACGATTTTTGAATTTTTGTAAAAGTGATCATGGATGAAGCTTATTTTGCTCAAATTCGCGTTATTTACCGAGTTATTAAGCTTTTAAAGTTGAAATTTCATTTTCATAATGATTTTTGAATTTTTGTAAAAGTGATCATGGATGAAGCTTATTTTGCTCAAATTCGCGTTATTTACCGAGTTATTAAGCTTTTAAAGTTGAAATTTCATTTTCATAACGATTTTTGAATTTTTGTAAAAGTGATCATGGATGAAGCTTATTTTGCTCAAATTCGCGTTATTTACCGAGTTATTAAGCTTTTAAAGTTGAAATTTCATTTTCATAACGATTTTTGAATTTTGTAAAAGTGATCATGGATGAAGCTTATTTTGCTCAAATTCGCGTTATTTACCGAGTTATTAAGCTTTTAAAGTTGAAATTTCATTTTATAACGATTTTTGAATTTTTGTAAAAGTGATCATGGATGAAGCTTATTTTGCTCAAATTCGCGTTATTTACCGAGTTATTAAGCTTTTAAAGTTGAAATTTCATTTTCATAATGATTTTTGAATTTTTGTAAAAGTGATCATGGATGAAGCTTATTTTGCTCAAATTCGCGTTATTTACCGAGTTATTAAGCTTTTAAAGTTGAAATTTCATTTTCATAATGATTTTTGAATTTTGTAAAAGTGATCATGGATGAAGCTTATTTTGCTCAAATTCGCGTTATTTACCGAGTTATTAAGCTTTTAAAGTTGAAATTTCATTTTTATAACGATTTTTGAATTTTTGTAAAAGTGATCATGGATGAAGCTTATTTTGCTCAAATTCGCGTTATTTACCGAGTTATTAAGCTTTTAAAGTTGAAATTTCATTTTCATAACGATTTTTGAATTTTTGTAAAAGTGATCATGGATGAAGCTTATTTTGCTCAAATTCGCGTTATTTACCGAGTTATTAAGCTTTTAAAGTTGAAATTTCATTTTCATAATGATTTTTGAATTTTTGTAAAGTGATCATGGATGAAGCTTATTTTGCTCAAATTCGCGTTATTTACCGAGTTATTAAGCTTTTAAAGTTGAAATTTCATTTTCATAACGATTTTTGAATTTTTGTAAAAGTGATCATGGATGAAGCTTATTTTGCTCAAATTCGCGTTATTTACCGAGTTTATTAAGCTTTTAAAGTTGAAATTTCATTTTCATAATGATTTTTGAATTTTTGTAAAGTGATCATGGATGAAGCTTATTTTGCTCAAATTCGCGTTATTTACCGAGTTATTAAGCTTTTAAAGTTGAAATTTCATTTTCATAACGATTTTTGAATTTTGTAAAAGTGATCATGGATGAAGCTTATTTTGCTCAAATTCGCGTTATTTACCGAGTTATTAAGCTTTTAAAGTTGAAATTTCATTTTCATAATGATTTTTGAATTTTGTAAAAAGTGATCATGGATGAAGCTTATTTTGCTCAAATTCGCGTTATTTACCGAGTTATTAAGCTTTTAAAGTTGAAATTTCATTTTCATAATGATTTTTGAATTTTGTAAAAGTGATCATGGATGAAGCTTATTTTGCTCAAATTCGCGTTATTTACCGAGTTATTAAGCTTTTAAAGTTGAAATTTCATTTTCATAATGATTTTTGAATTTTTGTAAAAGTGATCATGGATGAAGCTTATTTTGCTCAAATTCGCGTTATTTACCGAGTTATTAAGCTTTTAAAGTTGAAATTTCATTTTCATAATGATTTTTGAATTTTGTAAAAGTGATCATGGATGAAGCTTATTTTGCTCAAATTCGCGTTATTTACCGAGTTATTAAGCTTTTAAAGTTGAAATTTCATTTTTATAACGATTTTTGAATTTTTGTAAAAGTGATCATGGATGAAGCTTATTTTGCTCAATTCGCGTTATTTACCGAGTTATTAAGCTTTTAAAGTTGAAATTTCATTTTCATAATGATTTTTGAATTTTTGTAAAGTGATCATGGATGAAGCTTATTTTGCTCAAATTCGCGTTATTTACCGAGTTATTAAGCTTTTAAAGTTGAAATTTCATTTTCATAATGATTTTTGAATTTTCGTAAAAGTGATCATGGATGAAGCTTATTTTGCTCAAATTCGCGTTATTTACCGAGTTATTAAGCTTTTAAAGTTGAAATTTCATTTTTATAACGATTTTTGAATTTTTGTAAAGTGATCATGGATGAAGCTTATTTTGCTCAAATTCGCGTTATTTACCGAGTTATTAAGCTTTTAAAGTAGAAATTTCATTTTCATAATGATTTTTGAATTTTGTAAAAGTGATCATGGATGAAGCTTATTTTGCTCAAATTCGCGTTATTTACCGAGTTATTAAGCTTTTAAAGTTGAAATTTCATTTTCATAATGATTTTTGAATTTTGTAAAAGTGATCATGGATGAAGCTTATTTTGCTCAAATTCGCGTTATTTACCGAGTTATTAAGCTTTTAAAGTTGAAATTTCATTTTCATAATGATTTTTGAATTTTTGTAAAAGTGATCATGGATGAAGCTTATTTTGCTCAAATTCGCGTTATTTACCGAGTTATTAAGCTTTTAAAGTTGAAATTTCATTTTCATAATGATTTTTGAATTTTTGTAAAAGTGATCATGGATGAAGCTTATTTTGCTCAAATTCGCGTTATTTACCGAGTTATTAAGCTTTTAAAGTTGAAATTTCATTTTATAATGATTTTTGAATTTTTGTAAAAGTGATCATGGATGAAGCTTATTTTGCTCAAATTCGCGTTATTTACCGAGTTATTAAGCTTTTAAAGTTGAAATTTCATTTTCATAATGATTTTTGAATTTTAGTAAAGTGATCATGGATGAAGCTTATTTTGCTCAAATTCGCGTTATTTACCGAGTTATTAAGCTTTTAAAGTAGAATTTCATTTTCATAATGATTTTGAATTTTCGTAAAGTGATCATGGATGAAGCTTATTTTGCTCAAATTCGCGGTTATTTACCGAGTTATTAAGCTTTTTAAAGTAGAAATTTCATTTTCATAATGATTTTTGAATTTTCGTAAAGTGATCATGGATGGAAGCTTATTTTGCTCAAATTCGCGTTATTTACCGAGTTATTAAGCTTTTAAGTAGAAATTTCATTTTCATAATGATTTTTGAATTTTTGTAAAAGTGATCATGGATGAAGCTTATTTTGCCTCAAATTCGCGTTATTTACCGAGTTATTAAGCTTTTTAAAGGTTGAAATTTCATTTTCATAATGATTTTTGAATTTAGTAAAAGTGATCATGGATGAAGCTTATTTTGCTCAAATTCGCGTTATTTACCGAGTTATTAAGCTTTTAAAGTTGAAATTTCATTTTCATAATGATTTTTGAATTTCGTAAAAGTGATCATGGGATGAAGCTTATTTTGCTCAAATTCGCTGTTATTTACCGAGTTATTAAGCTTTAAAGTTGAAATTTCATTTTCATAATGATTTTTGAATTTCGTAAAAAGTGATCATGGATGAAGCTTATTTTGCTCAAATTCGCGTTATTACCGAGTTATTAAGCTTTTAATGAAATTTCATTTGTTATAACGTTTTTGAATTTTGTAAAAGTGATCATGGATGAAGCTTATTTTGCTCAAATTCGCGTTATTACCGAGTTATTAAGCTTTTAAAGTGAAAATTTCATTTTATGAACGATTTTTGAATTTTGTAAAGTGATCATGGATGAAGCTTATTTGCTCAAATTCGCGTTATTTACCGAGTTATTAAGCTTTAAAGTTGAAATTTCATTTTCATAATGATTTTTGAATTTTTGTAAAATGATCATGGATGAAGCTTATTTTGCTCAAATTCGCGTTATTTACCGAGTTATTAAGCTTTTAAAGTTGAAATTTCATTTTATAACGATTTTTGAATTTTTGTAAAAGTGATCATGGATGAAGCTTATTTTGCTCAAATTCGCGTTATTTACCGAGTTATTAAGCTTTTAAAGTTGAAATTTCATTTTTATAACGATTTTTGAATTTTTGTAAAAGTGATCATGGATGAAGCTTATTTTGCTCAAATTCGCGTTATTTACCGAGTTATTAAGCTTTTAAAGTTGAAATTTCATTTTTATAACGATTTTTGAATTTTTGTAAAAGTGATCATGGATGAAGCTTATTTTGCTCAAATTCGCGTTATTTACCGAGTTATTAAGCTTTTAAAGTTGAAATTTCATTTTATAACGATTTTTGAATTTTTGTAAAAGTGATCATGGATGAAGCTTATTTTGCTCAAATTCGCGTTATTTACCGAGTTATTAAGCTTTTAAAGTTGAAATTTCATTTTCATAATGATTTTTGAATTTTGTAAAGTGATCATGATGAAGCTTATTTTGCTCAAATTCGCGTTATTTTACGAGTTTATTAAGCTTTTAAAGTATGAAATTTCATTTTCATAATGATTTTTGAATTTTTGTAAAAGTGATCATGGATGAAGCTTATTTTGCTCAAATTCGCGTTATTTACCGAGTTATTAAGCTTTTAAAGTTGAAATTTCATTTTCATAATGATTTTTGAATTTTTGTAAAAGTGATCATGGATGAAGCTTATTTTGCTCAAATTCGCGTTATTTACCGAGTTATTAAGCTTTTAAAGTTGAAATTTCATTTCATAATGATTTTTGAATTTTCAGTAAAAAGTGATCATGGATGAAGCTTATTTGCTCAAATTCGCGTTTATTTACCGAGTTATTAAGCTTTTTAAGTTGAAATTTCATTTCATAATGATTTTTGAATTTTGTAAAAGTGATCATGGATGAAGCTTATTTTGCTCAAATTCGCGTTATTTACCGAGTTATTAAGCTTTTAAAGTTTGAAATTTCATTTTCATTATGATTTTTGAATTTTTGTAAAAAGTGATCATGGATGAAGCTATTTGCCTCAAATTCGCTTATTTACCGAGTTATTAAGCTTTTAAAGTTGAAATTTCATTTCATATCTGATGATTTTTTGACTTTGTAAAATGATCATGGATGAAGCTTATTTTGCTCAAATTCGCTTTATTTACGGAGTTATTAAGCTTTTAAAGTTGAAATTTCATTTTCATAATGATTTTTGAATTTTTGTAAAAGTGATCATGGATGAAGCTTATTTTGCTCAAATTCGCGTTATTTACCGATGTATTAAGCTTTTAAAGTTGAAATTTCATTTTATGAACGATTTTTGAATTTTTTGTAAAAGTGATCATGGATGAAGCTTATTTTGCTCAAATTCGCGTTATTTTACCGAGTTATTAAGCTTTTTAAAGTTGAAATTTCATTTTCATGAATGATTTTTGAATTTTTGTAAAGTGATCATGGATGAAGGCTTATTTTGCTCAAATTCGCGTTATTTACCGAGTTATTAAGCTTTTAAAGTTGAAATCTCATTTTTATGAAGATTTTTGAATTTTTGTAAAAGTGATCATGGATGAAGCTTATTTTGCTCAAATTCGCGTTATTTACCGAGTTATTAAGCTTTTAAAGTTGAAATTTCATTTTCATAATGATTTTTGATTTTTGTAAAAGTGATCATGGATGAAGCTTATTTTGCTCAAATTCGCGTTATTTACCGAGTTATTAAGCTTTTAAAGTTGAAATTTCATTTTTATAATGATTTTTGAATTTTGTAAAAGTGATCATGGATGAAGCTTATTTTGCTCAAATTCGCGTTATTTACCGAGTTATTAAGCTTTTAAAGTTGAAATTCATTTTTATAACGATTTTTGAATTTTAGTAAAAGTGATCATGGATGAAGCTTATTTTGCTCAAATTCGCGTTATTTACCGAGTTATTAAGCTTTTAAAGTTGAAATTTCATTTTCATAATGATTTTGAATTTTTGTAAAAGTGATCATGGATGAAGCTTATTTTGCTCAAATTCGCGTTATTTACCGAGTTATTAAGCTTTTAAAGTAGAAATTCATTTTTCATAATGATTTTTGAATTTTAGTAAAGTGATCATGGATGAAGCTTATTTTGCTCAAATTCGCGTTATTTACCGAGTTATTAAGCTTTTAAAGTTGAAATTTCATTTTCATAATGATTTTTGATTTTTGTAAAAGTGATCATGGATGAAGCTTATTTTGCTCAAATTCGCGTTATTTACCGAGTTATTAAGCTTTTAAAGTTGAAATTTCATTTTCATAATGATTTTTGAATTTTGTAAAAGTGATCATGGATGAAGCTTATTTTGCTCAAATTCGCGTTATTTACCGAGTTATTAAGCTTTTAAAGTTGAAATTTCATTTTCATAATGATTTTTGAATTTTTGTAAAAGTGATCATGGATGAAGCTTATTTTGCTCAAATTCGCGTTATTTACCGAGTTATTAAGCTTTTAAAGTTGAAATTTCATTTTATAATGATTTTTGAATTTTTGTAAAAGTGATCATGGATGAAGCTTATTTTGCTCAAATTCGCGTTATTTACCGAGTTATTAAGCTTTTAAAGTTGAAATTTCATTTTTCATAATGATTTTTGAATTTTTGTAAAAGTGATCATGGATGAAGCTTATTTTGCTCAAATTCGCGTTATTTACCGAGTTATTAAGCTTTTAAAGTTGAAATTTCATTTTATAACGATTTTTGAATTTTTGTAAAAGTGATCATGGATGAAGCTTATTTTGCTCAAATTCGCGTTATTTACCGAGTTATTAAGCTTTTAAAGTTGAAATTTCATTTTCATAATGATTTTTGAATTTTTGTAAAAGTGATCATGGATGAAGCTTATTTTGCTCAAATTCGCGTTATTTACCGAGTTATTAAGCTTTAAAGTTGAAATTCCATTTTATAACGATTTTGAATTTTGAAAGTGATCATGGATGAAGCTTATTTTGCTCAAATTCGCGTTATTTACCGAGTTATTAAGCTTTTAAAGTTGAAATTTCATTTTATAACGATTTTTGAATTTTTGTAAAAGTGATCATGGATGAAGCTTATTTTGCTCAAATTCGCGTTATTTACCGAGTTATTAAGCTTTTAAAGTTGAAATTTCATTTTATAACGATTTTTGAATTTTTGTAAAAGTGATCATGGATGAAGCTTATTTTGCTCAAATTCGCGTTATTTACCGAGTTATTAAGCTTTTAAAGTTAGAAATTTCATTTTCATAATGATTTTTTTTTTAAAAGTGATCATGGATGAAGCTTATTTTGCTCAAATTCGCGTTATTTACCGAGTTATTAAGCTTTTAAAGTTGAAATTTCATTTTCATAATGATTTTTGAATTTTTGTAAAAGTGTTTTGCTCAAATTCGCGTTATTTACCGAGTTATTAAGCTTTTAAGTTAAAATTTCATTTTAATGATTTTTGATTTTTAAAAGTGATCATGGATTAAAGCTTTTGCTCAAATTCGCTGTATTACGATTTAATTTTTAAAAAATTCTTTAATTAGAAAATTTAATAAAATATTGGTAATTTATTGAAACAACTAGAATTATCTTTTGTTTTTAAATAAACCTGCAAATCTAAAAATATGTTAATTTGTAATAAATTTACCCCAACAACTTTTTATGATTATTTGTAAATATGGCAACCCTTATTTGTAAAATTTTGAGTGCTTTTTTATATTAAACTCACTCAAATGAATCGTAGCAGTAAATTTTCATCCTTCTCGTGTGTTGTTATGAAAATAACGAAAAAGGAAGAATGACAAAATCTCAAAAGGATAACAAAATTATACGATTCACTACAAATTATTAGTCAGTCATCTTGCGGGTGTCTATGAAGACGGTGGATTATTTTATCCGACTAAAAAAAAAACGTTGAATAAAATTTACACACGGTGTTTTTGGATGATAATTATCACACTAAAATAAACAAATGATGATAATTATAATAAGTGATTCTAATAAAAAAACGTAATTAAAAAAATTAGAAAAAATTCTTAAAGATACAATTAAAAGTTCAGTGGAAGAAAAGAAAAAATGTGAAAAAATTTCAATTAATGTTGAATCATGAGAGTGTTTTTTTTCGAAAAATTATAAAAATTCTAGATTTGTATTGTGTTTTTCTTAAAAATTATTACAATAAATTATATTTAATAAATATTATAATAATATTAAATTATATTTGTT
The DNA here is from genome assembly GCA_004302925.2 of Cochliomyia hominivorax. Classification (NCBI taxonomy): domain Eukaryota; kingdom Metazoa; phylum Arthropoda; class Insecta; order Diptera; family Calliphoridae; genus Cochliomyia; species Cochliomyia hominivorax. The sequence continues at coordinate 2,243 of PYHX02000060.1, read as the reverse complement.
GTTGGTGTAATAAAGTAAAAAAGAGATAAATAACATTTGTTTGTTTTTGTTCGAAATTAACATATTGTTGTTTTCTTTTATTAAATATTCTACTTTTATTTTTCTTTGGAATTTTTGGAATATTTGTTTATATTTATTTTACATAAATATTATTGGTAAGTTAAGCAAAAACTGACATTATTTTTTTATTAAGTAAATATATCACAAAAATAGCATTTCAAACTTAAATAACGCCTACACATATATATGCCGGTATCATAAAGAACTTTTTTAACGTAAATCCAAATATAGTGCTTCAAATGTAAAATAATTTTAATCTGTGATCATTTTTATTTTTGCTAAAAATCTTTAAAACGTTCAAAAAACTATAAAAGACATATTTAAAGGAATATAGTTCTTTAGATAAAGCTACAAATCAAGAAATAATGTTAATAAAGTATGAAACGATCTAAAACCTCAATTATGTCTCAAATTAATCTTAAAATGAAAAATATCTCTCATTCGTAATCGTTTTTAATTTCCTTAATAAAAATTTTGGTTATGAGAAAAATTTAACCTAATTATATGATCTCCTTGCAATACAACTAATAACCGCTGTATATCCTTAAATTAAATGTTAATTTGTGAACACTTTTATTAATTTTAATTTCTTTCTTAAAAAAATTCAAGAAGAAGCAGCAGTTGGGTGTAAAATTCTAAATAATGTTAATTTGTGATCTCTTTTAAATATAAGCATTTTTGCTTGTTTTTTTTTTTTGTATAAAAAATTGTTATAAAATCTAAAATCGTTATAGTTTCTCAAATAAAGCTTAAAATAGAAAAATAGCTTTTATTCGTAATCGGCTTTAATTTTTCTCATAACATAGAAATGCAAAAATTAAATTGTTTAAAGGAAAAATTTACGTCAATTTTTATCTCTTAACAATACAACTTACATACGCTGTATGTCCATAAATAAAGCTACAAATGGGAAAATAGTTAATTTGTGATCGCTTTAAATTTTTAAATAAAAATTAAGAAATACTTAAAACGGCTTAATTATATAAATAAGGCTACAATTTAAAAAAAGAATGTTAATTTGTGATCATTTTGTTCACCTTAAAAATCTTGAAAACAAATTTTGTTCTTAAATAAAATGTTTATGAAAGAATTAAAATTTACTAATTTTAAAATTATTAATCAGCAAAAGTGATGTTTAATGTGATGTTTAAATTTGTGTTTTATTTTTAATTTGAATTAAGAAAAATAATTATTTGTGAAATATTTTCACAAAAAATATTATTTAAAAATCTTGAAAACAAATTTTGTATCTTAAATAAAATGTTTATGAAAGAATTAAAATTTACTCCGAATTGAAGGTTAAAAGTTATTTCAGCAAAAGTGATGTTTATTTGTGATTATTTTTAATTTTGAGAAATGTTATTTAATTAGAAAACATCATCAAAATTGATATTTCACAAAAAATATTAAAATTGAATGTAGTTCCATAAGTGGAAAATAACTTTAATTAAAATCGCTTTTAATTTTCTTTAAAATTCGATACTTAAAAAAAACGTAAAAATCACTTGATGTTCCTTAAATAATATCAAAAAGAATTAAACTGTTGAAGTTCCTTAAATAAGGCTCTAAATGGAAAAATAACTTTTATTTGTGATAACTTTTAAATTGAGGGAAAATTCCATATTTTCATAAAATAAAGTAAAATGTTTAATTTTAAATAGAATAATCCCGTTCATTTGTTATGACACTTAATTTGCAGCAAAACTGAAAACATGACATTTATTTGTGATCATTCTTAATTTTCATTTCCCCCAAAATTTAATATAAACTAAAATTGATTATATTTCTTTGAGTTAGGCGCTTAATAAAAAAATTACGTTTATTTAAATAACTTTAAATTAAAGTTAAAATCTCATTTTTCAGGAGAATTTCTAGAAAAAGGTTAAATCGGAGTTAGTGCTTTAAACAAAGCCCAAAATGAAAAAATAACATTAATTTTAAATCAATTATAATTTCAATAAAATACTAAAATCAAAATCGGTAACAGTTCTTTCGTGAAAAAGTAAAAATCGCTTTTATTCGCTAAATCAGGTTCTAGAGGTTTAGAAGTTTAGTTACATTTAGTTTTCAGCAAAAGTATTTTTTTCATATTTTTAATATAAAAAAATAATTTTAAAATTGTTTGTACTTCTTCAAATAAGGCGCTAAATAAAAAAATAACATTTATTTTCGGTGTATAGCGT
>PYHX02000059.1:0-29211 GCA_004302925.2 Cochliomyia hominivorax | reverse complement strand
TTTTTCGAGAATAAAAAATGTTGTCAATGAATGAATTAAGGTGGAAGTGAACACGTGAAATCAAAAGTTTTTCAATTCTTTTGTTAATGATTGAGATTGTCAAGTTTATTGACGTAATTTCGGTTCCACAAATTTATGATAATTCTGTATTCGATGGACTCTAAAGTGTGAACACTCACAATAATATGAACAATCCACAAAAATCGCTAAAAAACATGAAACTTGCGGAGAACATGAATTAAATCACAAAACCTGCGAAGAATGGATTTACACAATTCAAATATGGTAATTTCAACAAAGAAACCAAGAAATGGTCTGGTAAACAGATAAATTTTAAGATGAGGAATTGAAACTATTGCTAGATGAAGAGTGACTCTATTATGAATGCATGGAATGCCAAAAATTGAAAAGACAACATTTGATATCGTGGTGAAATTAAGACTCTTTATATCCAATCCTCCAAACTAAAGCATCGTATTTGTGGGAGAAGAAAAATGTTATAAATTATTAGCTCTGAAAAACAAGACCACAAAATACAATGAAGTGTCAAAAATGACAGTTCAAATATTTAATCAGCTTTTCTTATATATTGATAGCACAGAAAATATGTTCATATTCAAGCTTGTTCAAGGACATCTGGCAACCTTTGCATGGTTGCATACAATAATTTAGTGTCCCTAGGAGTCCGCCATTCAATTCGCCTTAATATCAATACAAAAATTAAAAACAGTGTAATTAATAGCGGAATTTATTTTCTTAACTGTTGACAAATTAAATAAAAAATTTAATAAAATTTATCAATCACAATTTGCTTTTCACTTTGACAAATCTTCTTGTAATAATTAATTGATTAATTTTGCAATTAGTGTCAATTGTTTTATTCATTCACTTAATATCTTCAAAGTTTGACAGTTAAGTACAGTGTGTTATAAAATTATTCATATAAACATTAAAGAGAATATTTAATTTATGGCACAATTAATTAATAAAACATCAGTCCTTTAAGTATAATGTAAAATGCCCATACCTTAAGGGGCTTTTTGGAAGTACAGTGAGTCATAAAAGTTTATATAAAATTTGATCTATAAAGATTTAGATGAAAATTAAAATATCATTTTATTGAGATTTAATTTTTTAAAAAATATTTATCAAATTTTTTAATTTCAAACTCTGATTTCTAATCCGTCATTCAAGTTGATTAAATTTTTAATTTATTTATATTTGTTGCATTTATTATAACTGTTTTTCTATCGATTATATATTTAAATTAAATAATTCTCTAAGATTTTATTGCAATTTTAATTTGCTTTTAGACGTTTTCATTTAATTAATTAGAAACACAGAGAAAAAAACTGTATAATTAAAACTGATATAACGAATACAAAATTTATATATTAAAATACAAAGTATTTTTAAATATCTCTTATTTAGAAATAAATTATTATTATAAAACTGGAAAGATGGATGGAATAAGTAAAAAATATTCTTTAAATTCATTTCAATTTTAATGGAATGGAAGCAAGAGAACTGTTTATGACTTAGACGAATTTTATATACCCTTCAACGCTCATTTTGTATAAAACTAACAATACAAATTATTAGGTATACAAATTAATAACGTCGGTAAAGCTATAGAAATTGTGACACTATATAATTTGTGGTGCTTAAAAATCTGGTTTCTATATAAATTGAAATATACTTTTGTGTGAATTTTGAATGTTACATATGGGAAACTAAATATGATGTATTTTATTGTAACAGCTGCCAAATCCGATAATTTTTATTGGATGAGTCCATTACTTTCAAGACTGAGAGAGGTAGAAATGTTCAGACAATTGAACTAATCTCGTGTACCACGTGGTTCTGTATCGCACTTATGACATAGTTTTCGGACGGCACGGTCGATACGAAGTCAGTACACATTTTGCTATTGCTTCATTCCGATCTCAGATGTGCTAGAAGTAGAACTACTAACTACAACAACAGGCAGCCTCCAAGCACGAACATTCATACGGACAGTTAGAAACGACGAAATTATAGTCGTCTCTGTAAATATCTTTTACATGTCTCGTTAGAGACTCCAAATGTACGCGATACTGAGTGAAACAATAGAATGATCCGGTTCTTTATTAAGCATTTTATTATGTCTCTTAGCTTTTAGGGATCTTTTTCTTATATAGATGGTGATAAAATGTACAACCTGTTACGGTTCCTAAGGCAGCATTTCGAATCTCTGCATCTGTACTGGCGTGAGTTAGATTGGGTAAATAGGCTGTCACATGTATATAACTCTTGAAATCTTTGGGGGCGGTTAAACAATTGGAATTTATACTCCATTGACTACGATGTATAAACTTCATTTTACCTCCTTATAGTTGCTGTTCAGCTCGTTGGTGGATGTTTCAGATTAGGTAAAAGGTAGCACCAGATATCTATAAAACTAGCAAATACACGTTATGTTTCGCTGACCTATTTGTGCTATATTTTCCAGTGAAAGGTTACCAGAAGAAAGTGATTGAGTCCTAAATTTTTAATCTCTCTTTTACGTAGTTAAATTCGATTACTTATGTTGGGAAGGAAATTAATCTCTCCCCATGATCTTATGCAACAATTTTTTACATTAAAATAATATAATTACTACAACATTTTAAAACCCTTGAATAGTACTTTAAAAATAGTCGAAAATATTTTTTATATGGGAAACGTCTTCCATTTTCCAGAAAATCTGCCCATATTTCCAAGCTATAAAGTTGATTTACTGAATATTTTTTAAGTCATTTATATTTGTTGAATTTTTTTTTTGGATAAAATGGATCGTAAATGGTTCTTAATTTAGGGAAACTTAATGTAATTTTTTTTTAAATCTTGATTTTTCATATCTAAAACTAGATAAAATGATTTTCATTCATTTGAGTACATTTCGTTCTAATGGGTCTGAGAAATTTTTTAAAAATTTCATAAAATATAATTTTTGTAAACCTATAAATTTTACGGGATGAATATTTTTAATCATTTCAAATTAAATTATTTTTTGTAGAAAAATTATGTTAAAGTCTGAATCGGGCAAAGTTATAAAATTATAATACAAGTATTTGATATCTAAGAAAACTTTAGAACATGAAATGACATTTGAGTGTAAATTTTCGATTTTTAATTGAAAACAACTTTTAAACTTTTAAACTTTAATTCAAACAAAAAGAAATATTTATGCCAAATTCAGTATAATGTACATAAGCTTATCCTAAAATCAAAGAATTAATATATTTTCGATAGGGTAATACCCAAAATTCCAATTCGTATAAAACGTGTTAAAAAATCTATATACTCCAGATGGCCAACCTTGGAAGTAAATCCACTACCCAATATATCAACTCGAAAGCACCTCAGCTGTAACCACGATAAATTTTAATCAAATATCTTCAACGATTCCCAAGATTGAGTACTATTTTCAAAAATCATTTAAGAACCACTGCATGTGTTATGGTTTATTTAAAATGCAAATACTTTAATTATTTTATTTTATTATTATTATTTTTCATTTTTTTTTTTTTTGATTTCCCTAGTGTTGTCCTTATTTATTTTAAGACTGTAATATTTTAATTTTAATAATATTTCATTTTAATTAGAACAAGTTTGTTGTTGTTGTAATTTCATCACTTAAGTGACAGATAAAAACGCTTGAGTTTTTTTTTCTTGATTTTTTTAATTATAAAAAATGTAAAACATGTTTCTTTTTTATCATCATTTTTATAATAAGATATATTTATATTTATTATATTTATTGTTATTGTTATTGTTGTTATAAAAAAAAACAGTAGCAATTCTTTATTAAATTAATATGAAGCATTTTAGACTTTTATGCCTATAATTTCTAAGTGGATCTGATTGTTTTTAGTACAATTGTTTAGCTCTGTATTTATTATCATTAAAACAATGTGTGAACACGAGAATTTATTTTCTAAGAATTTCATTTTTATTATGAGATTAAAATGAAATAATTTAAATTCTTTAATAAGAATAATAATAATATTTGATGAATAAATAGAATATTTTCATAAAAAAATTCCGTTATTTCAAATATTTAAAATTTTCCAGTCTGAAGGCAAAAATTGTTCAAAGTGAAAAACGTTTAAAGTAAGAAGTTGTGAAATGTATTTGCAGTATTGATTCCAAAATCTCCAATAGGGAAACTTACAGCCGAATGGTATCGAATATTAGTCCAAATTTAATAAAATTAAATATTCTTAAGAGTTTTGAAAAAATTTCGAATATTAATAAAACATTATTTTCAAAAACCGATATGATGGAGTTTCAATTTAAGTTAGGATTTTATGATCAACTATCACTGCCCTTAGGCAGTGATAGCTGATTGAAATCAGTGGAGATAACGATCCTGTCATTTCTGTTCTCCATGGCTATTCCAATGGGCAAATTATCGTCAAAGGTTCAGCGACAATTGAGTAGAAAATTCTTAAGTAGTAAACCCACAGTTAATGCTGTGTTAGAAATCTCATATATTAGTGACTAAAAGATGACGCGTAAATATTCACTGTCTAATCTTAAATATTCAGCTGTTGTGTGACTTAGTCTCGAATCAAAATCGCTTCCTTTGATATGATTAAAATAAAGAAATTTTTTTATGAAAACGTAGTACTATTTAATTCTATAATATTTTACGGAAAAAGTACAAACGCTGATACGATAACTTGTTGATACTATAAAAGGGCAGGAATTTAGTAATAATCCGATATATTTTGCTGATCGGGTAAGAGGGTTTACCTTACCCTATTTTTAATATAAAGAAAGTTTTCGTTTTCTTTAAAAACACTTGCACTATTCATAGTTGGTGCATATCAGACGTAGTCGATTATTTTCAGCAGTCATTTTCATAAAATTGAAGACGATAAATTATTATATTTTATATTATTGTAATGATAAATTTCTAAAATAATTAGATAATATTGAATATTTAATATTAATATTTTGAAAATTTCATATCCTTTTTTAAGTATTTTAAGGAAAATTTTAACCGATATTGAGAAACTTAAATTTCAATGTTACAGAGTGTATTTCTAGTTTCTCTTACTTATTAAATCAAAAGAATAAATAATAAATTTATTTTTTAAAATTATTAGTAAAAAAGTAGTTTATTTTTTACACATTCATTCTCTATAAACCCATTGTGCAATTTAATACTTTCCTAAATATATGTGTGTATATATTTATAGCTGTGTGTGTTTCAAAATAAATATTTTTTAATAATTTTTTTTATTTATTTATTTATTTCATATTAAACAATTAGAACAGATTTAAATTCATCTTGAAATCAAATAAAAAACAAGACTTTTTATTTGATTTAATTTTAACAAAATATAATGAATTTGATGACAATTAAATTTGATTTATGAGTCGCAATAAAATAAATGGCGCTTATTTAAAACATACCAACAACAACATGATGTAGTTGTTGTTGTTGTTGTTGGTATTTAAGTGAGACAAATCAATTTTATTTTTATATTAAAGAAAATAAAATGCAACATAATTTTCACACTTTTCAACAAAAGAAAAACCTCTAAAATGATAACTATAATTAAAGTAAACAACAACAATAACAATGTTTTAGATGCATATTAAGATGCAATTATACAAATATACTAGTTAAGACCCGGTGCGCTATGCCACCCTAATAAGGAGGAGGATTTTAATCAGTAAAACATATTCTTGAGAAAGTGATTCGGGTCGAATTTGGCATCTGTTGCTCTTACAGTTCTTTAGACATTCGATTATTAACATTTCCTACTTATTGAAGACACCTCTCCCCATTATCCTTCCCGCCCTCCATTATGTCCAGTAAAACTGTTCCTTGATAAAGTGGTTGGAACCAAATTCGAAAAGTCTCGCTGTTATAGTTCTTTAAATATTCGATGATCAATATTTGCCTTGTATGAAAGCTACCTCTTCCCCTGATTCTCTCCGTCACACATTTTGCTTCGTAAAAAAGTTCCTTAAAAATAATGAGACCAAATTTGAAAATTTTCGCTGTCCCACATTTTGTCTTGTAAAATAGTTCCTTGAAAAAATTATTGGACCAAATTTTAAAATTCTCGCAGTTCTTTTGATTTTCAATAATCAATATCTGCTTTGTATGGGAGGTCACCTCTCCCCCTGGTCCTATTGAAATTTTTTATAGCCTATGGTACTTTCGGGTATATGGGGCTAATTTTGTGAAAATGTCAGCGCAATCGGTTCAGTAGTCCCAAAGTCCCAAACAAACAAACACATATTCATTTTTATATATGTATAGATGTATGTATATGAACTATATACATAAAAAATGTTTATTACTTGAGATGGAAGAAAGAGACGTGTGACATTTTAATTTATTTATTTATTTTTGTTAATAAATTTAAAAAAATTGTTTACTCTGTTTAAATTCTTGAGAATTTTTTTTTTTGCGAATATTATTACATTTTTACATACATATACGTGTATATGTATATTTATGTGTATAAGTTGATATTTTCACACATTTGTTTTATAAAAATGTAAATAAATATAAACAAAAGTTTATTGTACACATTTGTAGCTATAATAACAACAACAACAACAACAACAACAACAACAACAATAAAAATGACATTAAACGTCATTTTTAGAAAAAACACCGGTAACAAGAATTTAAAAAAGAAATTAAACAAAAACAATAATTGAAAATAAAACTTTGTTTATATACATATGTATATGTGTATATACATATAAACACATGTGCATATTATTTAAAAACAAATAAAAATGCAATATTCGGCTATGCCGAAACTTTAATACCCTCCATGTGTGAAGTAAATATATGTATGTATACACATACACTCAAAATTATATAGTAGTAAGTATAACACATTTAAATATAACAGAATATAATATAGAATATAAATATAACATAAACACTTACACTTTTTTCTTCTAAACCGATTTTGGGGTCTATATTTTTTCATATACTGAACCGATTTTGCTGGTTTTAAATAGAAAACATCTCAGCTGTGTCAATTATTCTGGATGTGAGTGTGCCAACAACATACAGTCTGACAGACAAAGAGACAGATGGACAGACAGATAGACATGGCTAAATTAAACCAGATTTTGATTTGATGCAGGAATTAATTTGTCTCAGATAATTCCTTTTTAGCGTTACACACGAAATGATAAAGTTAATATAACCTCTTTACCACTTGAGGTGGTGGAGGGTATGAAAACAATTCGTAACAGTAAAATTAAGTAATAATTTTAAGTTTAAAGAAAAACAACAACAACAATAAGAAAAACATATCAGTTTATTAACACTCAAAACTACGACAACAATTTAGAACAACAACAATATTAATAATGATGATTAAATTCATTGTAGTTATGTATGTTTATATGTATGAATGTATGGATGTGTGCATGAATATGTGTCAGTTTAAAATCTTACAGAATTGTGGATCAGTAGTAAAAACGTTTCATATTAATTTTTTTGTCTATTAACCTTCAGAATGTATTAAATAATAATAATAATAATAATAATAATAATAATAATAATAATAATAATAATAATAATAATAATAACAGATTAAAATATATCTTAAATTAAGTGCAGTATGTTTGTAAAATGTTTGGAGATAACACAATTGATCAAATGTTGCACATTGGTTCCAAAATTATTTGTTTTACAACTGTGATATTTTCAAGTTGACTACGGATTGTGGTTGGTTCGGGGGTCTGTTGTTGGTGACACTCCAAAGTTGGCAATTTATGAATTGAGATAAAATATGTACCCGATTCCCTACAAAATTCTACCCTACATAAATTCATGAATCCGTTAAAAAGTTCTAATTTCAGCAAAAAAAGACATAATTTTAAACATGATTTACACGAATTGAGATTTTGAGTATTTCCGCATGGAAGAATGGAAACCTAATTAGTTCTCTGTTGTTATATTGAAATTTCAAATAAATATCGTTATGGGATAATGATTCTGAATCGATTGGTATACTTAAGAGGTTCATTAGAAACTTATTTTAAAAAAATTTGTGTGTTTCCTCTCAGGAGGAGGTAAGCGATTATGATTTTCCATTTAGGGTCTATGACCATCTAAAACTGCAGGGCCGTTTCACTTTATCTTAGAGTTCACAACCTTTTATTTTTTTTTTTTTTTTTCAAAATGCACTGAATTCTTGGAACAAAATGTGATTTCTTGATTTTTACTCATCATCCCGAGAATATCAACTGGTATAATATTTTCATACATATAAATATGGTTCTATATCACATTTTGTAAACACGAGACATTCTACTCAAATTCGTTAATAAAATGCGACATGTTAATACCCTGAGAATTTCTTTGCCAAAACTTGAAAACGAATCAGATTTAAAGTACTGCCCGCACACCTGTTGCAGCAGGGTTTTTTTTGTAAAATTTATTAAATTGAATTATTGTCGTCTTTTAAGCGATATTTCTTATATTCTTTCTTTTGTTGCGAGACATTTATTATGAGTTATAATAAACGTTTTTTTTATTTTGTATTTTGTATTGTGTGAAATCAATGGAAAATTTTTTCACTACATAATTTTCGCATCTTTTCAATTATAAATATATAATGTGGTATATAATATAATATATATTATATTATATTTATTTCATAAACGATCAAAAAAAATTAAATGTCGCTTTTGTTGTTTGATCACATCGGTTTGCGTCTTCAATGAATTGAGTTTGAAGAAAAAAGTGAATAAAATAATTGAAAAAAACATATGTTTATACGACTTGTGTTTGTAAAGTAGTATAAACATTATAATAATAAACAATAAATTGTTGCTATTATTATTACTGTTATTATTGTTGTAGTTGTTGTTGCTATTTACCGCCTTTACCTACCCACGCCTCCTCTTTTACAAAACATTTAGCGTTTTGAACAGCAAATCTTGTATATTTATTTTGATTCTCAGTCGTACATCCAATAGACAAACTGTCAGACAAATAGACAGACACAAACAAACAGAGTTTTTGACTTCTTTGCTTTAAAAAAAATTGAGAAAAAAAAACAGCAAAAAAAAGTATAAACACGAAAAATACAAAAAAAAAAGTATAAAAATACAAATCTAAACAACTGTAACTGAATGATTTTCTTTTGAAAACTTTTAGTCGATCACTAGTTGTCCAGAGTTGAAGTTCGTTTTGAAAATAAAATAAAAGTAAATAAATAAATAATAAATTTTCAATTTATTAAAAAATAAATCTTATACGATTTTTTAATAAATAAAAAAATTAAAAAATTCAAAAGTGTCTTATAAGAAAAAACAGTACTGAATTAATTTAAAAAATAATTTTGAAATATTTAACGAAAAAAAAGAATTTGTTAAAAAGATACATAAATTATTTATAAAAAACTTGAAAAACAAATTTGGAATTCTTAAGGTAATATCTTTATAACAAAAAACAAAAAATTATACATTTTAGAATTGTCTTTTCTGTATAAAATTAGCTCTGAATTATTTTACGAATTAAAATTTAAAAAAGCGAATTAAAAAAATATTTTAATAAAAAAATATATAAAAATTTCTTAATTCTGAATTGTTAATTGAAAATTTTATATTTAAAAATATGAAATTTTAAACTTGAAAAATATGTAAAAGAAAACTTTAAAATAAAAATATTTAAATTAATTAAATAAAAATTGCAGAAACTTTTACCCGATAAAATTTTCAATCTTAAAAAAAAGATTTGAAATAAATTGAATTAAAAAAATTCTGAAAGATTTTCTCGTCGAAAATAACAAGAAATTGAATACTCTTAGAGCCTTTAATAAAGAACCAACGGCGTTATCCTTAAATCATTTGACTAAAACAGTGACAAGTCCATTTTTTTAACTAAAAATGGACCAAAAGTAAATTCCTTTTGATTAAATTTTTTAAAGCTTATAGGAACGTATTGTAAATGATTTCAAATTTTTCCTAAAATAGATATAGTGAATTTCAGAGAAATCGGTTCTGTTTCAATATTTAGTTTTTGTTTAAATATTTCGAAAATATATTGACAAAATTTAAATAAGTCGATCAATATGCGAAAATCAAAATTACTCTTAGTAAAATTTTGATCGAGTCAGATTTTCTTGAAATTCGGGAAAACATAGACAACTTTCATAACTTATAAAAAATAAAACTTTGTTCTTGATTTTTCCATATCGAGTCAGATTTTCTAGAAATTTGTAAAAGTATATAAAACTATAAATTATATAACTGAATAATAACAATAAGGGTACCATATAATAGTTAAGAATCTCTGTTAAGCATATGAGACCGTTAAAAATGTTATCTTTTACATAAAATAAATTATAAACAAAACATTGGAGGAAATATTAAAGCTTTCCAGAAAATCATATGTCCAGCTGTAATTCAAATTGAGAGTCAATTAAAATTTTGACAATCGATACATTAATTTGAAACTTTCGCTGTTATAAATCTTTAGATTTTCAATAATCTCTCTGGTCTTTTTGTCCGGTAAAACAGTTCCTTGAGAAAGTTGTTAGACAATCGATATTAACTTTGTACGGGCGGTACCCCTATTCCTAGTCCTACCGAAATTTTGAATTTAAGGATTTTCAAAGGAAATAACTAAAATATTTTTTTTATAAAAATGTCTGTTTCCGGTTAAAAAAATCCCATTTTCCTCAAATTTTACTAACATTTTTCATTGAGTGTGTTTTTCGTTTAATCATTTATTTTTTTTATTAAAAGGAACTGAAAATCTGTTTTTTTTGTTGTTCCATTAGATTATTAAAATTTAGAATAATCTAGTGTGATTTAATTTAGGTTTTTTTTGTTGCAATAGCAACAACAATCACATTTTGTGAAACTCATTAAAGGAACTAAAAAATTTGAATAAAATTACTGAAAAACAAAATCTCCACAAATTTAATTAGACTGAAATTAAATAAAATTAATATTTATTTATTTAAATTATGTGATGAATTTATAGTGATTAAAATTAAAATTAAAAGTGATAATTGATAATAATTTGTTAACGAAAACAACAACAACAACAAAAAAAGAAAATAAATTAACAAAATTCTTATAAACATTTTTTAAATAAAAAAATCTACTGTTTTATTCTGAAATTCTGACTAAATAAAATAAATAAATTTATAAATTTTCTATAGAGTTTTTGTTCTTTTTTTTAATAAATATTACATTTTATTATTTTATAAAAAGGGCGTTAAATTTAAGTGGCCGCAATTAAAATTTAAATATTTAAATGTTTTAAAAACAATTTACATAAAAGTCAACTTCATTCAAGATAAAAGTTAATAACGTTTATGTGAGAAAATGTCTTATGTGACAATAATTACAATAATGATATTCAAATAGGTTTATCAAAGAATTATAATGTTCATGATCTGTCAGATTTAAACTTTAATATGGCATATTAATGGGAAAATGGGTTCCTTTGTAAGAATACATTTTTAAGATTTTAAATTTCAAGAAATGTATCTGATATTACGTAAAATTCAATTTTGAACAAATCAAAGATTTAACTCGTTATGAAATATTTCTTTCTTAAAATTTCAGCAAAATTGGATCCAATGATTCTATATTAAAGTTTTGAAAAAAATCATTCATTTCCAGAGTATGGAAAAACTTGATGCAAAATATTTTTTTCAAATGATCTTAATTTTTAATCTTCATTTTCGAAGATTAAAAAATTTAACTCTTTTTTCGATTAAAATGTTAACTTTTTTGAGAAAATAAATAATTCTCTATCCAAAATGCCAAAAAAATAACTCATATAACCTCCTTTTATCAGCTTAATATAAAACATTTTGATTTGTAAAACGACTTCAAAGCAATTCGTTTGAATTATTCATTTTTAAACTCTTTTTTAATTTAACTTTTTCTTTTAATTTATATCCTTTTGTAATTTTTACCATTTTCATCATCATTTTCAAAGCATCATCATCTTTTTTTCAATTAAAATTAAAACTCTTTGGAAGATCCGATTTTATGGAGAGCAAAAAAAGTGTCGAATATCTTGTTAATGTAAAAAAGACTTTTAGAAAAATGTAAAATTCATATATTTTTTAGGAAAATTTCCATTTTAAGTGGAAATGACTCTAAACATTTTTTCGGTTAAAAAAGTTCGTTATTTTTTTGGACTGAACTGGTTAAAGAGATTGACCTCAATAATTTTTATTTAATAATTAATTTTGTTTTTCACTAAACAAAACTAATGTTAAAAATGATGCAAATCAATTATGCGCTTGTGAAGATCTTTGCAACGGACAGAAACATTACTACCTTCGACTAAGAATCACTTTCTCAGTTGATTTAACAATGCCCAAGCGTTCGGCCGCTTGACCGATTGCCCATGTAACGCTGTAAACACTCACCAAGCCGACATAGAGAAATTTGGAATAAATATTTTTTTGGACTAGATCGAAATTGAAAATGTTGGCAATCAGGTAGCTCACATACAAATGAACTTACAGAATGGGGGTTTTAGCTTACACATCTCACTGATAAACTAACTGAATAATTGCAGTTATTTCCCCGTATGTTAAAGGTAGATGTTGATATTTCAAAAGCAGTCATTTTGACTTTCTCGAAACGTTTAGAATAGAGAAAATTGTGCTGTAGAAAATTTTCTCTATTCAATAAAATGCGTTCTGTATTGAAATAACAGCTTTAAATTGTCAATTATCAGCGACAAAATAGTTTTATAAAAAATCTATTATTTAGCTCCTTTTTCACTTGATCATAAGTTTGTTCACCTGGGGTTATTTTATTATAAATAAAATATTAAATTATTAATATTTATATAATTAAAGTTTCTACAAATAAAACTAGATTATAAACAAAAGTGTATTCGATTTAAATTCCGATTTCGTTAAAACTATAAGGGAAATATAATAAATCATTCGTATTTCTTGATTTAATCGTCTAAATATGTCTTCATTAAGGTTTAAAACCGGTTTATTGGATTTTCAAAAAGATAATAAAATCGGAAGCTTCGAAGAATAGTATTAAAGTGGTATTTGCATTTACAAGAGATTTATGTCATTAAAGTTAATATTCGTATGTGGGAGTTATATCAGACTTATAGGTAAAGTTTTATTATCTTAAAATTCTGTTATGCGCTTCAAGGGTGGCTGTTGTGGCTGTATTAAAAAGAATTTAAATCAGATCGATTCATTGGAATATGTACCTTCATTTAAATAAAATACCGTTATAGGTTTTTTATTAGTTATTTTTTTCTGAAGCTTCTTTTTTGAAAACAATTGCAAAGCGGATCGAATTAGGGGAAAATAGTCTCATACTAAAAAGTAAGAATTCTACATTGTGCCGAATCTTTAGTAGCACACATTTATACTCTAATACATGCAGAAATTCACCAATACACTGATAAATACAAATTATTTCTTATGGCGAACATACTTATGTTGAAGAGTCATAAAATGTCTTAAATTTATGGCTAAAACTTTTTTCTATTGATCCGTATTTGTTGTAGATTTAATTTACATTTGTTTGCTTTCAAATTCAGATATCGGTTTACAACTTTTTGGTCAAATTTCATGACGACCGTTAATAAAAATGTGAACGTGTTAACAACAGACGGACATAGATTAATCGGCTCAGATTTTAATGTAATGCCAGGATATATGTATATACTTTATGAGACCTTGAAAAAAAGGAGGCAATTAGGCAACAGGTGCGCCGATCATAAGCTATTTGTATTTTAAATGTTACATATCTATTCAAAATGTTAATTCCATAAAATTTGAACAGCCTTCGTCTTTGGTCCAAAATAATTATATAAATCTGTTTTCATAGAGTTTTTCAAAGGCGTGTTGGTTGGTTGAAAAATTCAAAATCCATTTTAAAGACACTGTATTATCCAGTAAAGCGCCATATGCCTTATAGAGAGGACAGACAGTAAGACGGACATCGTTAAGTCGACTTAGAAAGTGATTCTGAGTCTGTCGGCACACGTAATAAAATGTTAGTATTATTATCCGGTGCCAAGCTGTTTATATTTTTTAAATATTATATATATTTAAAATTTAAAGCAAAATCTGACCCGATATAAAAAATCCTGATAACAGGATTTTATACAGTGTATTAACTAGATTATTGCTAGACCAATATACTTCTTTATCTACAATATCCAAATATACTAATTCTCATAATGATCTCTGTAGAGTGGACAGACGGTTAATTAAATTCATTTTTTAGTTACGATTTTGTTTCAAATATAAAAAATGTTAAATTAATATTCTTTCACTTACTTGAAATTTTATTACTTAAAAATAATTTTAATAATATTCCTGTTTTTCTAACTGGTTTAATATTTGGAATCTTTCCCAGTAGTTAATTTTCAAACTATAAATATATATAAAATATTGTGTAGTTTATAAAATAGTCAACGTTGCCCATAAAATTGAATTTTTATAGTCTCTTATTATGAAGTCTATAGTGATGAAATTCTTAAATCGTATTACATCAATTATATATTTAAAATAATTTAAATTAATTTAATTTAATTTAATTTAATTTAATTTAATTTAATTCTAAATATTGTTAATTCATATTTTTCTTATACTAATTAAAGTATTTTTCTATCTTTTGCAGTTTAAATATGTTACACCTATAATGAGGAAGAAGTAATTATAATCTGTGACTATTTAATTGATTAAAGAAAAAAGGAATAATTTGACAAAAAATAATTCTGAAAAGTTACGTTCAGTTCAGATCAACACGATTTTCAAACAACTGTTCTGAATCAACATTGCAGTTTATTGAATTAAAATTGAAAGAAAACAGAAATAAATAAATAAATATTTATTAAGACAAAATATCAGCAAAATAATAACATTTGTCTTAATTATGGAGTCATCGCCTTTTGTTATGAAAACTTCAAATACAAAACGTTTTGTTATTGAGGATTCAAGTAAGTTTTGAATAATAAGAAAATTACAAAAAAAAATTAAATAATAATTTGATTACGTTAATTAAATAATGTTTTTCCTTATTTAATTATTAAACACGAGGGATGACTAAACTTAATTCAATTGAAAAATAAATATTTATACCCTACACCACCATAGGTAGCCGGGGGTTATAATGCGTTTATGCTTAAGTATACTGTAGGACTCAGAATCAATTTCTGAGATGATTTAAATATGCCCGTCCGTCTGGATGGCAGGCTGGC
Organism: Cochliomyia hominivorax; assembly: GCA_004302925.2. Lineage (NCBI taxonomy): Eukaryota > Metazoa > Arthropoda > Insecta > Diptera > Calliphoridae > Cochliomyia > Cochliomyia hominivorax. The sequence goes on along the minus strand of PYHX02000059.1, from coordinate 13,973 downwards.
TGTCCATGTAAACCTTGTGAACAAAATGCAGGCAAAATAATGGCTTGTGCCATTATTTTGCCCAAGGATGATGTCTATTGAAATTGAGTCCATTATTTCACCCAGCCTCCATACAACTGTTCATCTCGGAATGGTTATTTAAGGTCACAAATTAGTTGTATTCCATTCTAAAATGATGTGTCAAATTATATGAGGATCGGTCCATTATTTTTCATAGGTCCCACACAGATGCCCTTTCAAATATCACTTTGAAGGCCTTAAATCTCATAAACACGGTGGTATTTTTATAAAAATTTGTCATATTAAGACAAATATAAGCAAAAATCTATGTGCGAAATTTTAAGAGGTTCTTCTAGCTCCTGTGTAACGCTACCACATATAACCAACAATGTGTTGTAGGGTATTAGATAGTCGCTCTTGACCGAGTAGAACTTCTTATTTGATTATTTAAAATTTTCCTTTATTGAAATTTAAGGGAAAATATATATTTTTTCTATTTGCAAAATAAATCTTTATAATTAATTGAAACTATAAATTAATTAAATGTTTTCTTTTGTCAGTTTCAATAAATAATTTATTTTTAAATAAATTAATCGTTGATTTAGTTTAATTTTAATTGTTTTCTAGAAAAAAAATCACCTTTTTTTGTCTCTTATAAAATATTTATTTCAATTTATATCAATAAAATTATTTTCCAATTTTTTTTTTATCTTTGAAAATGTCTTAATAAAGTCTAGATTTGATTAAGTCTTATATTTTTATAGCCTAGACACACATAAACTCGCACACATACACATATTTCACATATATTAGGTTTGTCATTCCAAGTGTAACACGAAACAAGTAAAAATGCTCTATTCGGCTTTGCCGAAACTTTTACACCCTCCAGCACAATTAATTTTGATATAATTGTTGAAACCTGTGAAACATTTCGTTTGTAAAGATATACCCTCTCCCGTGCCATATCCCTAAATTATATAGTCTAAAATATGTTGTTATTATTACACTATCATAACCGATCATAACTGATTTCAATAGGCATCGTATTTCAGCCAAAATAGTAGTAGTACATGTCAAATTTGCTTTAAGATGTCTTCAAAACTGTGACCTGTACTGTGAACAAGCATTACAGCCAGTTACCCCATTTTAACGCCCTTATTACTAATGCACTTAGAACCCCATGGGGTTTATGCATTTCATTCATTCAGTCAATCAAAAGTAGCGGATTAATTTTCAAAAAAAAAAAATAATTCGATTCGGTCCACCTTTCTAAAAGCCTGCCTCTAGGATTTTTGGCGTTTTTTGACTTCCTATAGAGTATTAAATATTCCAACATTATCGATTCCAATTTCTTTCGACGACAGTTTATAGGAATATATTTAAAACTCATTAATTTTTATATGTTTTAAATAGTTTAAGGTTAATTAACAGATTTTAAATTTCTCGTAAATAAAATGACTAATAACTAATTGACTAAACCAGTATTAGAACTACAACTAGTTCTAAACGAAAGACAACTATTATTATTAAAAAAATTTCTTATCATTAATTAAAAACTTTTTTTCAGTTAATCTAAATTCAATTATAAATGCTAAAAAAGTGCAATTTAATTTAATTTTTTTGTATGCCACCTTATAATTATAGCCACTAGTGTATCAATAATTTTAATCGTTATCAATCATTTTAAATTGTATCTGTATTTAAAATATAAATTTGCAAATTAATTCATGTCAAAAATAAGGGTTTTTAAAATTTGAAATAAGAAGAAAATTAATATTAAGGAGTAAGATCGAAAAATTCTTAACATACATATAAGTCAATAAAAACGAAACAGTTTTATTTTATTATTATTTTTTTTTCCAAATTTTTTATAGTGCTTTATAGTGTTACTTTATTTGCACGGGTAGTCCATCTCCGTATAATATCTACCACCCCTATGAACGCCATTATGCTGCTCTTCAATTCTCTTTTAACAAGAGCCCAATATCTCTCCACTGGCTTTTACTCCGGTCAGTTTGGAGGAATTGTCTCTTTAAGTATAAATGCTACATTATAGTTCTTGTACCAAGTCAGGCCAAAAAGACGTGGACACATTATGATTTATTAATGGAAGCAGCCTTTGCAGCTTATCTTCTATATGTGCAGCTGCATTTTGATCGCCATATCAAGAACTTTTTGGCAAATTTATGACTGCTTTTGTGTTTAAAACTTTTCATTTCCTCAAACATGAGAAAGATAAAATTTTTGACCAGGAAGTCTGCCAAAACATACGTCCATTATGCAACAAGAAAATTTGACTTTAATTTTCGCACTCTACTTTTTGGCCTCTAAAATTTTAGCAGCGTTCTTGTCAGGAACTTTTTGAATATTGTATGTTTTAATAGCCTCCATCACCATAAGTAGGAAAAAAGGTCTATTAACTTTGTCATTTCGTGTGTAACGCTAAGAAGGAAACATCTTAGATCCCATATCCCTGCACTATTTTCTGATAAGTAATTTCTATCAGATTAACAATTTTTTCATTTTTATGATTAATGTCATAATAACTGACATTTTTTACAAAGGTTACTTGATCAGGAAGGATATCGAAGAGTTCTTGGGTTAAAAGTTTTAATGAAAAACGTGTGTTAAGAATTATTCGATCGCAGTCCTTAAATACTAATTTAATTTATATGCCAGTCATCATCATTTGTATAAAAATGTCAATCATTTTGAGTTTTTATTTATATCGCTTATTGTTTTTTGTAAAACTAAAAAAGAAACTTAAATCAGGAAGTTACAGATGAGATTGATTTTGAAAATTAATACTTTTATATATAAATTTATGGCTGATTTAAGTGCATGAATAAATAAATATAAAAACTTTCTTAGTCATTCTTATTTACTGAATTTGACTAAAATTACAAAAATAACAGTAATATTGTAACATTGCATGCAATTGTTAAATAGATACTATTTTGTGATTTTTTTTTTACTTTTTTTAAATTTTTTTATTTATCTTATTACATGACGTCGTGATTTTTTCACATTCAAGAGGTGTGTCAAAATCGAAAAAAAAAAATGATAAATAAAAGTGAAATGTTAAAATGTTCAAAATAAAAATTAAGTGCATTTTTTGTTTGCCTTTAAAACAATTAATAGTATTTAACGTTATTTTTTGTTTATATTTAATTTTATGTATGTTTATTTATTATTTACAATTAATTATATTTTAGTAAACAAGATTTTATAAACACGACATTTATTACGATCAAAAAAAAAAAATGGGAAAATACTTTTATGCAATTTTGGGCATTTTATGCATTTTTTATCAAAATGATGTTAATTATTGAACAATTAAATGTTTTTATTTTATAATGAATACTGAATCATTTTAAAAGTATCAGGCTTTTGCCTACCCATCACCACAAGTGGTAAAAGGAAACTGACCATCCTCGCATAGGATGTCACACTCACATTCAAACTAATCGTTTGTTTGTTGATGTTTTGAAATGTTTGCTATTTAAAATAAGCAAAATTAGCTTTGTATATGAAATGTTATAGACCGATATCAAAGTCAACCTCATAATTATTTGGAAAACTTGGCAAATATTGCTGCAACCACTTTTAGGTTTGACTCATCACATTGTGATTCAATTAGAGTCGAGTCCGTCTATCAGGCTGCCTTTCAGGCGGTTTGACTATGTAAAGTTGTGAAGGTTTATTCACTAAAAATAAAAGTTTTTATCAGTAAAAATTCAGTTATTCATTAAAAATTAAATTAAAAAAATCACTTAGAATTCTAATTTTTCAAAAAAAAATCACCAAAAATTCACTTTAAAAAATATTTTTGTTCACTTTTTTCGATCAAATTTTTTAAAAATAATTTAATTAAAAAAAATAATAATAAGTAAATAAACTTTTCACTAGAAATTCAAATTTTCACCAAAAAATTAAATTTTCATTAAAAATTCAACTTTTTACTTAAAACTAATTTTTTCACTAAAAATTAAATTTTTCTTTAAAAATTTAATTTTTTTAAGAATATATATATTTTTTTCTTTAAAAATTTAATTTTTACCAAAAATTAAATTTTCTACAAAATAAAAATTTTTCATAAAAATTTAATTTTTAATAATAAAATTAATTTTTACAAAAAATTAAACTTTTCTAAAAATATTAAAATATTTAAACAAAAATAAAAGTTTTCACTAAAAATTAAAAACAAAAATTTATTACTCACTATAAATTAAAAAAATTCACTAAAAATGAAAAAAATATTTTTTTAAACAAAATTAAAAATTTTTACAAAAAATTAAAATTGATTTTTTGATCCTGTAAAAGAATTCATTTTTTTTTTAACTTAAAATTTAATATTTCACTATGTTAAATTTTTCACAAAAAGAATACGAAATTCTTGAATTTTTTTCAAAATTCTTGAATTTTCACCAATAATTTGAATTTTTTACTAAAAAATTGTTTTATTTTTATTTTTTTAATTCATGAGAAATTTAATTTTTCACTTGAAACTGAAATTTTCTTTATTTAAATTATTTCCGAAAAATTAAAAATTAAAAATATTCACCAAAAATTATTATTATTATTATTATTTTTTTTTAATCTTAATTTATATTAAAAATTAATTTTTTCGTAAAAATTTTACATTTCACTTCAATTTTATTTAAATTCAGTAACCCATTTTATTCCGTTCCGATTTGTTTCGAATGTTTTTGGATTCAGTCCCATCGTACGGTATTTAATTTCAATTATTATCGCTTGGCACAGTTGCATAAATTTCGAATAAAAAATTGCGTATTTTGTTACAATTTCTAAATTTAACAAATTTTTTTGTTCTAAAATTGTAAATAAACATTATTGTTTTTGTTATTGTTTAATTTTTTCTAAAATTTTCTAATTTTTTCTATTCGATTTTTTTTCAATTATTTTGAAAGTTGTTTTAAATGTTTGTTGTTGTTCTTATTTGAAATGCGTTAAATGTTTAAAATTCAAGGTTAAAAAACGCATTTCCGTTTTTTATTTAATTTTGTTATTGTTGTAATTATAAGCCAAGTGTTTTTTTTTTAATTTAATGTATCAATTAAATTTCGCAAAAAAAATATTATATGAAATTGATTGTAAAGGTAAAGAAAATAGCACACCCTGTTATTAATATGATTAATGTTGTTATATAAATTTATGTTATTTATTCTTTGTTTTTTAATAAAAGAAATTTGAAAACAGGAAGTTATTTTGTTGAGATACTTTTTTTATAAATAAATAGATAAAACACGCCCCTTTAATTATATGGACAGTTTTTTATTCCTAAAAAAAGAATTTAATATTTAAAATTCTTATTTTCAAATTATTTCTAAAAGTTAATTAATTAATTTAGAATTTTGTTTATATTAAAATTGTAAGGTTTAATAATAAACAGCATTTCCTACTTACAGGCAACAAAATTGGCAACTTTTTGGTAAATAATTCTGTAACTTTGGAACTTTTGAATATTTATTAACGAACAACTTTGAATATCCACTTCCCAATCCCAGGACTCACTAGAAACATGTCTCACTACAAATCAATTGAAAAAATATATTAAATTTCGTTAAAAAAATATTCATTAGTTCCAAAGTTACAAAACTTTTTCCAAAATAGCATTTTTGGACCACTGTGTGTCTCGAATACAAAAATAAGCCCCTGATTTGAAAACTTGTTGTCATATTTGAAAGTTTGGCTTTAATTTCGGTCATATAAATGGTTTTTCCCCTTTAATGTTTGTACATAATAGTTTTCCAAGAAAAGCTTAAGATTTATGTTCAAGTGTTTAATTAATTGAATTAAATGTTAATTAAAATCTGTATTTGAAAGATAAAAAGTTGAAAAAAATCCCCAAAAAATGTCTGTTTTTTAAACTGAAAATCATAAAAAAATGTAATTAAATCAGGTTTTCCAATATAAATATATTCAAATCAACTATCACAATAATTAATAAAGTTTCATTTGATTTTTATTTTTAATTAAAAAGTTCGTTAACATTTTTATAAGTTTTGAATATTTTTGTTAACAAAAAAATAATAAAAAATAAATTTAAAATAAACTGATTTTTCATGTTGATAATTTGAAAGTGAATCTGAACTTCAACTTGACTCTCATTCAACTTTGATTTTATGGAAATTGTTTATCTGTCTGTCTGTCTGTCTTCTGTCTGTATTTGTATGTGATTTGGATCTTAAACGTTTCAAAACTTTAAAAAACAGTAAATGAAATTAATGTTCAAATTAATTTATGATCAAAATACTCCTACAGCACTTTAATATGAAATTAAATAAAAAATATATAAAAACGAAATAAATAAGAAAGTTCGATTAAGACCGACTACATAATACCCAACATTTTATTCTAATAAAAGCAAATGAAAATATTATAGGCGGTCAAGCTCGACTATGTAATACCCTACACAACTTTGTCAGTGGAAATGACTGTTAACGAAAAATTTATGAACGACCCTCGTATAAATTGCTCTCCTGCAATATATTATTATGATAATAACATTTATGTGAAATTTATGGGCTTTAAAGAGAATTTTTCTGAAGGATTTTATGGGAATTTGGAGAAATTATGCGACGACCCTCGTTCATATTTATTTTAATTTTACTCAATATATGTATGCAATACCGACGTATATGTAAGATTTATGAATTTGAATGTGATATTTGGTAGGGTGGTTTTATGGGATCTATGAGATATAATGGACCGATCCTTGTATAATTCGACATCGTTTTGGAATATAGAATTTGATGGACTTAAAACCCTGGGGGGACATTTGTATGGGGCCTATAAAAAATGGACCGATTATAAACAATTTCAAGAGGCAAAATAATACCACATGCCAATTTTCATTAAGATATCTTCAAAACTGCGATCTGAACATTGCAAATAAGCTTTACATGGACAGCCAGCCGGGGCGGACAGACGGACGGAAATGATAAAATCAAATCAGAAAGTAATTCTGAGTTGAACGCTACACATAAAAGTGGTGGTTGGACTATTTTTTTCTGCCCGTTGCAAACAACTATGAAACCACCTTCTCACAGTGCTCTCAAGAAGCTTTTTTGGAATTAATTTTGTAACTTTGGATAAGGACATTCTGTAGTGGGTCCTGGGATTGGAAAATAGGTCTTCGTTGGTTACGAAAATAGAAAACGCAAAAATTTTATTTATGACCTGATTAAGAAAGAGTTTTATATTACATGTGTGGGATATCTCATATAGTATCCCATGAGCTTTTATTGGATCCAAATATTTTTTAAAAGAGAAATAAAGAAAAAAATCCTTTGAATCACATATGTTTTAATTAATTCTGAAAGTATTCCTAACGTAAATTCATGTAAAGCAAATAAAATGACTCATTTTATATACCCTCCTCCACCACCACTTGCGGTGGAGGAGGGTATAATAAAAAAATAATTTTGATATCGTTCATAAATCCTTTCGCAATATCCAAACCCCATGAATTCGATAAAGAATTTCTATTCAATATTTCTTGAATGTTTTCACTGATGAAAATATATTTTTTATTTCTTCTCTTTTAGTAACCAAAGTAACATCTGATGGCAAACCACATGAAATGATGACCATGATAGCGGGTCTATCCGGACTCTTGGCAGCCATTTTCATATTAACCGTATTAATATTCTTAGTCGCATGTAAAAAAACCAAAAAGTATAAAATTTAGAAATGAATAAATATTGATGATTTATTAAAAGTTTTCTTCTTCTAATTCTAGTAAACATGAATGTGATAAATGTTCCGAAACTGGTTCCTCGGTAGTGACTACTACGGATGTTGGTGAAACCCAAAGTAAATGTTCATCTACAGACACCATATACCATCCCAAGTGTCAAATGCAAGCGAGATCTATTTCAGTTATATGCGGTACTAAGGGAAATCTACAATGTAATTTGAACAAAGCTTTCGAGAGTAGTGAAATGGATTTGCGCGGTACTTTGGAAAGACCTAAACAAAAAAAGAAGAAACCCATTGGCAAGATGAAATGGAAATGCAAAGAGAAACTTCCATACAAATAGAACGTTATTAGTGATGTGAAAGAGCGTGTGAGAGCAAAAGCTCAAAAGTTAGTGAAAAAATGTAAACGAGAAGACTGAACGGAAACTTGGGCGAAAGAAGCATCTGGAGATGACAGCTGGATGTGGGAATGTCTAATATTTTCGTAATAGAATTTAAAATTTTAAAAAGAAAAAAATTTTTAATAATGTATTTTTTATAAGCTTTTAAACTTGTTAATTTTTTTATTAATAATTGTTTATAATTATAAATGATATTTTTAAAATAGTACATGTTGTTGTATATATACATATATATGTATCCATAAGTGTATGTATGTATAAAAAAAAGAATTAAACTTATATAAAATATATATATTATATATAAGAAAAAAAAAGAAATGCCTTCTAAAGTAAATCAACAATCTGCTCATAATCGGATGAGTATCAGTTGCGACAACCCACTACCATGGCTAACAAAGCCATGCGTACATACATGCCATATTCCGCTTGGCGGAAATAAGCTGCTCTGGGATCTGAATCAAAATCTTTGCTAATTTCGAATACTCGAGGCAAAGGATGCATAACAATGGTACGACGACTGGCCAGGGTCATAATTTTGGGTGTAACAATAAATTTGCCGCAACACTAAAATAGAGAAGTAAAGAAAGAATATATATATGTTTAAGTCATATAAAAATAGATTCCTATTGCAATCCCAATTTACCTTTTCATATTCCTCTTCACTGGCAAATCTTTCTTTTTGTATGCGTGTCATATACAAAACATCGGTGGTGGGCAAAGCTTCTTCTAAACTACTCATAACCTTTTGACTAATACCTTTAGAGTTGACATACCGCATAATGTTTTCGGGCATGCCCAAGTTGTCGGGACTAACATATTGCAATGTGACATTATAAAGAGTCAAAAGGCGGGCCAAAGAATGCACAGTACGTCCATGTTTTAAATCACCCACCATGGTAATGGTAAGACCATTTACCGTACCAATTTCCTCACGTATAGTAAAGATGTCCAACAAGGCTTGTGAAGGATGTTCACCCACGCCATCACCGGCATTAATTAGAGGTTTGCGTGAATGTTGTGCCGAGCGCTTTAGATATAAAATAAAGATTAGTTTTTTCCTTTCCAAACAATTTTCATATACTTACAGCTACTGCTCCTGGTTGGGGATGTCTGAGCACCACAACATCTGAATAACCCGCCATTACTGATATACTATCCTCCAAAGTTTCACCTTTTTTCACAGAAGAACTAGTCTCATCCATGTAGATAACACGACCACCCAATCTTTGCATAGCTGCTGCAAAACTGCACGATGTTCTGGTACTAACTTCATAGAACACCGAAGCCATAATTTTGCCCTTTAATAAATCATCCACAGGACGATCTTTCACCACTCGACTCTTAAGCAATTGAGCCAAATTGAAAATGTCATTGAGTTGTTCTTTGGTGAACATATCCACTGACAGAATGTGACGACCCAATAAACTGTGGGTTACAGGAGAGATGGGAGCAATTGAAGAATTCTTTTGTAAAAGTTCCTTAAGGGTAGCATTACTTGCTGAATCACAACGTATGCGTGGTAAGGGAGAAATGGGACGTAAAAAGCTGGGATCTCCTGAAAAGTGTACATTGGTTTTTGATGGTGTTTCTGACAGTAATTTGGCAAATGCCTCATTGGCCTGGGAATCGGAAACGAAATCTGTGCTACGATCCAAAAGTTTAACAGTATCCAAATTATCTAAAGAGGTTTTAATTTCCAAAGATTCCATGGATTGTTGTAACAATGACTTCAAGTTATAATGGCTACGGACATTTTGACCAAAACCGGGTTGTACCAAAACTTCACCATCTATAAAGGCCACTTCACCACGTAAAACAACACGATGTACTTTACCCTTAACTTTAGTTCCCTCAAACGGTGTCCATTTAGCCTTGGAATGCATAAATTCTTTACTAATAACCCATTCCTCATCCAAATCAACTTCAACATAAGTATTCGGTTGTTCTGGTAAACTAAAGATTTTCTTGGGATTGCGATAGAATTTATTCTTAATATCCTCCAAAGACAAACGACCATCATCCACCGCTTGCAAGAGTAAAGGTAAAATGGTTTCAATGCCAGGAACCCTGGTGGAGGTTTTTCAGAATTCTTTTCTTCCCAAGTATGAGGAGCATGATCGGTGGCAAAAACATCAATACAATCAATATTATCCCACAAAGCTTTTTGATCTTCAGGTGAACAGAGAACTGGTCTTACTTCAGCTCTACCGGCTCCAATGGCATCTATATCTTTGGTGGAGAGGAACAAATGATGGGGACACACTTCACATGTCACACGCATACCCTTCTCCTTGGCAGCTTTTACAATCATTATTTCCTCTTTGCGAGCCAAATGACAAATGTGCACAGAACGATCCATTAAATGGGCCATTAATATCATCGCAGCCATAGTTTGTTTCTCAGCATGACACACAATGGGAGCACGTTTAGGCCAGTTTTGCAAGTGTTTCTCCCATATGGTCATGTCAGTCATTTTCAAATTACTGAAAGTATCATTCAAATACATTTTCAATCCAGCTGCTTGGGCGGCCAATTCATGGATATGTTGCCAATTGGTATCAGAGGCACCCACATACAAGGCATAATCACAACGTGCACCAGCCTTGGCCAATTCTTGGAAGAGTGTAAATGAGGTTCTATCAATAATAGAGGGATTTGTATTGGGCATGGCACAAACCATGGTGACACCTCCAGCTAATGCCGCAGCTGTACCGCTAGCAAAATCTTCTTTATGTGTAGCGCCAGGTTCTCGCAAATGCACATGGACATCTATGAAACCGGGTAAAGTGACCATGCGTCTGGAAGTCATGCAATCAGTATGCGTTTTCATGGCAGGTTTACGTCCCGTAATGCGCATAGATTCTACTAAGAGTTTGGTACATTTAACATCAGTTACCAAAGGAATGGAATAATCAACAGCCAAACGTCTAGTGCGATAACCATGAGTCATAAAGGATGAAACTCTGGAAAAATAAAAACAATATTCACTTATTTTTGCTCGTCTTGTAATTTAAGGTATTTAAAAATTACCTTCTAGCTCCACCTCCTCGCATGGGCAAATTGATAATCATATCAAATTGTTTGGTGGCCAAAAACTCAGCCAAATGTCTCAATTCACCACTTAAATCTTCTGGCATATTCTTATCGAAAGTCCATTGGACACATTCAACCTAAAAATATTGAAATTAAAACAAGAAAAAATTATTATTGAAAATTGTTGGGACTTAAGACGTATGAATTTTTGGGGAGAGCGAGAGAGAGAGTAAACCGAGAGTGCTCATGTTCCATTATTATGCTTTCAAAATGTTGTTCCCATTCGATATCATTCGCAGAAAAAATAATCATTTGATTTCATTATATTAAACGTTGGTCAGTGAAGTCGTATAAATATTTACAATAAAAGAATCAAAATCAGAGCAAATATTAGTTTCCATTAAGTATTCCAAGTTCAATTAACTTGTTACAATTAAAGTAAATTATCTGCAAACAGCAAAGGTTATAAATATAGCAGGAATCGGAAAATGGGCCGATACGTAATAACTTTCTTGTGCTTAAATTATAATTCATAAAGGAAACTCCGATTTCATCCAGACAGAAACAAAACTGAATTCAGATCATACAATTCTACTCTACGGATAAACAAAAAATTCTACGTATTAGTTCAGGGCAAATCAATATTATAACAGCGTTCACACATGTAAAATGTAAAGAATAGGTCCCAAACACGTAAGCGTTTGAGGTATGAGATATTATGCTCTAGTAAGATTTAGAGTGTTGATTAAAGGTTGACTAAAAGACGAGAGCATTAGTATCTCGAAGTTGAAACACGTTGATCTAATGAGCGAACACCGTTAATTTACTAGAAGTTTATAATTGGAAAAAGTTATCGATAATCGCTTACAGAAAGTCAGCCAAACTTTGGACATGTAAAATCAGTTGCAAATAGCGCCCTTAACAAGAAATTTAAACTTCAATACGAATTAAAATCCTGTATTTTTAAGTCTGTGAAACTTGGTAAATTATACCTTTATTCTGGCAGGGAATTTAATCCCTTTTAGGACAAATGACATTAATATTGTGATAGATTAAAGCCTATAATTACCAATTTTTGATAGGAACTGGATAAGTATCCCTCCTTACCAAACGGAATGTTTGCTTATGCGCATATATACTGAAACTGTTAGAGAGCAAATTTATGATATTTGGAAAGTGGATAAGTTTTATTATTAAAACTTTTTTGTGTAGGACAAAGAGGAGTATATCCTCCTTACAAACGATCTTTACAAAAAATAATGGCAAATTTTTCCAAATCGATGGTGGTGGTGCCCCTATTAAGCATCCAACTTGTAGTCATTTTGTTTACCTTCAAGATAATGAAATGGAAAAATGAAAAGATATGAAATGGAAAAATAAAATTTGGGAATATGGAAATATTTAGAGTGAACAATTTTTTATGCTCTCAACTGTCTTAATGATAACAAGACCTAAAAGTAAAAGAACATCATTGAAGACCGGTCTCACAAAAAAAAGAAACCATAAATGGGTAAAAAGATAAAATGAAATGTTACAAACACCACGACACACAATCACCAACAATCAATAATAATTATTAATTATATAAAAAATCAACTATTTATTGATAAGAAACTAAAAAAAAAATATTTTTTTTTTTATATAACAATAACACAGTTAATTTATATATATAAAAAACAACAACATACAACATTCGCATATCAACATTTATCATCATGATAACATCAATAGTGATGAATTTCCTTTTTTTAGTTTTTAATTGACTTTAATTGTCAAGATCTCGGGCAGAGTTAAATAATAGTTAAAGACAAAAGAACGAAAATATTTAATTAAATAATTTAAAAATAAAAAAGTGACAAAACTAAATCCAAATATGGGTCTCTCTAGTTCGAAACCTTTAAAGAAACCAAATAATCCCCTACAGGAAATCAATATAAAGAGACTCAAGAGAACGTAGTCGTTTGCAACAGGAAAAGGAAAAGAAACAAATTGCTCGTTTACAAAAGAAACAAGCGAAAAAACAACGTAAAACTAAACGTAAACGTTTATCACGTAGTCAAACAAAAGATCATCTTGAAACTACAACAACAACAACTACAAATAGTCAAATAGGTCAACGTGATAGTGCTAATGCATCCGAAATATTGAATCATTCTAGTTTTAATTATCATACAATGCGTTATGATTTCGTCGTGCCGATTTAAATCGTCAATCGAAACAAAAATTTCAAAATTATTAAACGAAGATTTATGTGAATTTATATTAAATCAAATCGCTTTGACCATACAATTTTTCAAGAACTATGAAAGGTTAGTATTTCGAAAAGGACTTAAAAACCAATTAAACTCTTTTGTTAAATTTACCGCAAAAATTTTATCAAATTCTTGTTATAAGCAGGAAGACCTTCCGTTTTGTTTTGTTATTAAGGCGGATATTTGCTTAACACTTTAACAGTTTCTTCGAAATAGTTCCCTCAACTACTGTTTCTAGTTTGGAAAAAAAATCACAAATTTTTATCATTTTTCGTAGTTGGAACTATTTTATACGGCTACACTAACTGAGTTCACGAAAGAGGTTTTATTAAGTTTTTATTAGGGTGTAATACCAGGAAGTAGAGTATATATTCTGTGTACACATCAAAATCATAGTCGCTAAGCTAAATTCCGACGCTTGCCAGATCAAACTAATGGTCTAGACTCAAGAATATTTCATTAAATTAATACTTCTTTTCGGAGAACTTTCTTATTTAAAACTGCAAAAACATTTATCTGATAAATATCTGATATCTGAGCCAAATCTAAAATACCACTAAAT